>CAJRSG010015807.1:152705-164724 GCA_907169655.1 Acomys percivali
TCTCTCTCTCTCTCTCTCTCTCTCTCTCTCTCTCTCTCTCTCTCTCTGCCTCACTTCCTCCTTTTCTTTTTTCTTCTTCTTTCTTCCTTCCTTCTTTCTTTTTTCCTTTCAGTAGAGCTGTTGAAAGAAATGCATAATATAGGTTTTTTAAGTACACCTATTTTAAAGAAAGACACTTGCAAAGAAAATAAGATGGATCAGACAGCAGGAGCACTGCTTCTGCAAGGAGTGCCTTATCACCTCATTTGTTTTTACTATTTCTATGCTAGGGTCACTCACCTTAGTGCTCAGACGTGTTATGATGGTGTCTGTTGATCTGAGAAGTAAGTATCTGCTAACACTGTGGTGAGATACTTACCCTGACTTAAAGATCCATTGTCCCCTGATATTCCTTCCCAGAGGATCATTGATTTTCAACTCAACCCTAAATTCATGATAACATATCCACAAGGGTGTGAGGTAAGTTTTAAACACCCTGTTCCAAAGTTTCTAATAGAAAACAAAAGAAAACAAAAAAAATTAAAAATTGCATCAGCAACTCCAAGGAAGCAATTAGAAATCAGGATGGGAACTTTTCTGCCATTCTTTGGAGAACAAATCGGATGGCAGAGAGATATGCTATCTAAGTATAAGCAAGATGCATGGCCTTGGCCTTGTAGAGCCATTCCCTGTCACCCAGCATCGCAAACACTTTCGATATCTTAAAACTGTTTGGCCCCAAAGACACTCACTCATTAATTAACACTCACCCAGAACAATCATCAACTCAGATGCCCATTAACATATCAGAGCAGATGCTGGCTACCAGAGTTCACAGCATTACAAGAACCTCTCACAGTGTCCTGGCTCCTCTCAACATTTCTCAATCCAACCCCTTACCCTAAAGTGCCCTGACCCATGAGCTTTATTTCCCTTACATCAGTTTATCTGCCTAGTAAACACAGACATTTTGGTTATATACTCTTGGGCTCTTGGTACTTCTCTTAGTCCTGCTCTTTCTGGTGATTCTCTTGGCAATTTGTCATTTTGGCTTCCTTGGTATTCTTTTTTTCTTTTCTCTTTCTCATACCACCTTTCTCTCCTCTCATGGCCTAATTCCATCTACAAGCCATTACTAGGGTAATGCAATTTTCCCCTGCCCTATTAACTTCAAGATGATTCTGGCTCTTTTCTTCCTTACATCAACAATAAAATCATTCTCCTAAAATGTACCTTGCAGTAGTCAGGTCCACATTTTCATACAAAAAATTTCAAATATTATGTATGGGGTATGAGATGAGAGAGGTCATGAATGTATGTGCATCGGTCATTCAGTTACTTTTTAATCATTCATTCATTCCCTGTGTGTCACTATTCGTTACCTTTCATGATGTAGAGAACTCCACTGTATATCTGTCAGACAATTTACTCTGACAATTGATGGGTAGATCCTCTTAGTACGAGCCATGATGAAAGACACTGCTGTGAACTTTTTGTAATTGAATATAGTTGACACAGACATGCAATTTGAAATGAAAGATTTTTTAAAACCATTAAACCATGAGATTTGCTTTTCTCAATAAAAGGACAGAAGATTTAAAAATGGAGTGCAAAAGTAGCCACATTTCTCATTGAAACAACAGAAAAGAAATTAGAGAGATTTCACATATTATCAACTTAACAGCAAACCTGAAAGCTCTAGAATAAAAAGAGGCAAATTCACCCAAGAGTAGTAATGGCAGAAATTTAAACTATATGTATACCATACTATATGTATGTTTCTGGGAATGGGTTAGTTCACTCAGGACAATCATTCTAATTCTATCCATTTGCCTGCAAATTTTAAAGTTTCTTTGTTTTTAGTAGCTGAGTAGTATTCCATTATGTAAATGTACTACAATTTCTTTATCCATTCTTCTGTTGGTGGATATCTGGGTTGTTTCCAGATTCTGGTTTTTATGAATAATGCTGCTATGAACATAGTTAAGCAATGTTCAGGTTATATGTTGGAGACTCTTTTGGGTATATACCTAGGAATGGTATGGTTGGGCCTTGAGGTAGAAATATTCCCAACTTGCTGAGAAAGCAACAGATTGATTTCCAAATTAGTTGTGCAAGTTTGAACTCTCACCAGCAATGGAGGCGTGTTCCCCATTCTCCATATCCTCACCAGCATGTGCTGTTGCTTGAATTTTTTATCGTAGCCATTCAGGTAGGTATAAGAATCTCAGAGACGTTTTGATTTGCATTTCCTTGATCACTTAAGCCATTGTGCATTTCTTTAGGTGTTTCTTACCCATTCAATATTCCTCTGTTGACAATTCTTTGTTTAGCTCTGTACTCTATTGTTTTAATTGGAATATTTGGTTTGGTGGTGTTTAATGTCATGATTTCTTTACATATTTTGGATGTAGGGTTGGTGAAGATATTTTCCAAGTCTGTAGGCTGTCATTTTGTTCCATGACAGGATACTTTGCCTTACAGAAGAAGCTTTTCGGTTTCATGAGGTCCAATTTATTAGTTGTTGATCTTAGAGCCTGAACTATTCATGTTCTGTTCAGGAAGTTGATCCCTGTACCAATGAGTTAAAGGCTCTTCCCCCACTTTTTCTTCTAACAGATTTTATGTGTCTGGTTTTATGTCAAGGTGTTTAATCCACTTGAGCTTGAGTTTTGTGCAGGGTGATAAATATGGATCTATTTGCATTTTTCTACATGTAGACATCCAGTTAGGCCAGCACCATTTGTTGAAGATGCCATTTCCCACCCCCATATGTATTTGGCTTCTTTGTCAAAAAATCAAGTGTCCATATGCATGTGGCTTTATTTCTTGATTGATTACCTTGATCAACCAGACTATTTCTAGGCAAGTACCATGCCACTTTTATTACTGATGCTCTAAATATAGCATGAGATCAGGGACGGAGATTCCCTCTGAAGATCTTTTATTGTACTGGATTGTTTTAGCTATTCTGGGTGTTTGTTTTTCCATATAAAGTTGAGAAGTGATCTTTCAAGTTATAAAAAGAATTGTGTGGGTATTTTGATAGGAATTACAATGAACCTGTTGATTATTTTTGGTAAGATGGCCATTTTTACTATATTGATTTCTAGACAGAGAGGGGGACAGGCATGTGTTTTATTTGGAAAAAACATGTTTGCCAGATTTGATATAAAGACTCTAGTCTGGAGGAGAGATTAAGCAGTGTGATCTAAAATGATTAGTTTTTTGTTCTCTTGTCTTTATCTTTCAATTTCTATGATGGTTTTGGTGCTTGCATGTTTTTTGCAAAACTATGTCTTGCAACCTAGTCTGGTCACAAAGTCACTAAGTAGTTGTTCATGACCTTGCACTCTAATTCTATGGCTTCTCCCTTCCTAGTGCAGAGATTCTAAAGTTGCCCTGCAATTTCACACATCCTTTTGTTTCTTTATCCCTATTTTGAATTTTTTTTGGTTTTTTTTGGTTTACCCAATTCCTTTGCATAGCCTTGGATGTCCTGAAATCTCCTGTGTATTCCAGGGTGGCTTCAAGTATCACAGAGATGTGCCTGATTCTGTACACTCATTGTAACAGGGCCCCTAACCCTAGGACAACTTATTCAATGATGTAACTACTATTCAGGATGTAAAAATCAGTAGGTAGACAGTACCACCTTAAGTAAAAAAGAATGGTCTAATCCATCCATCAAAGTTCATATTGTTCTGGGAAAGTTTGAAAATGCATTAATCTTTCTATTTAACTTCTGTAGTTCTACTTCTGGCTCACTGTTCTTCTCAGTTGAAGTATGTCAACCTAGAATATGGGTTTTGTGTTTAAAAGATCATCCTGAGAAAAGCTCAGGGTGATACTGGGATCCTGGTCACTCAGAGTAGTCACCAGCTGTCTATTGACTTAACCCATGTCTGAACACACACACAACATCTTTGCATGTTCAAGACAGTTCCAGAGACCAAATCTCAAAACACCATTGGTGTCAGAGCCCCTTAGAGAAGGGAAGAGTGAGGTAGTCATGAGGGCACTTAGCAAGTGTGTAACCTAAGGTGTCCTAGAACCCAAGGAGTCCCTCTGATCAATAGCTGCCTAAGGCTTTAAAGGTGACTGAAACCTCCAACACACACACACACACACACACACACACACACATACACACACACACACACACTAAAATAAAATAAAATAAAAGTCACCTATTCTGTCAGTCAATATGGTTTTACTGCTAGGTATGTCCACATTATAAAGAAGGAAAGCTTCTCACTCCCTGGGAAAAGGGACATTTAAAATAATTGTGGCCCTCCTAGAAAGCTATTTGACTTCCAGTACAAATTGCTGTCCTGGCTGCCTGATAAAGGGCCCTAAGACCAGTGGGGCCTATGGATATTCTCTAAATATATAATGACCTAGTGGTGTCTCAAACTCCATGCTAATGAGTAAATGGGCAAATGAACCACACAGGTTGACGAAGGACACTAGAGAGAAAGATTATTTCTCCCCAAACAAGTTTCAGGAATCTAGTAACTCACCTACACAAAACTCCTCATTGGGGTCCACAGAATATTTTGTGTTGCTCAGACCAAGATACATTATACCTAGACTGGACACTCTAGCATGGGATGTCTCAGCAAGATGCCAGATTTATGCTCAAGTGAATCCCAAACAGAGAGCCTCTACTCAGGAAGGGGTCCAAATGAAAGACTAACACCTCACAAACTCTGGGAAAACTGATTTAAAAATCTAGCCTGCTGTGGGAAGATAAAAACATTTCCTAGTGTTTACAGGTACATGTTTCAAGTGGGCAGAAGCATTCCTCGTGTGGCCTAAAACTGATCAAATAGTAGCTAAAAAGCTTCTCCAGAAACTTGTACCCTGATTTAGCCTTTCCCTAGGAATAGGATCTGAAAATGGCCTGGCTTTCATAGCCAAAACTAATATCAAAGGCTTTGGTCATACATTAAAAATGTCATTGTGCATATAGACCTCAGAGTTCTGCCCAAGTAATAGAATAAACAGGATATTTAAAGAATTCTTAACAAAACTCTCATTAGAATCTACCAGGGGATGGACAGGCCTCCTTCCTTTGCTTTGCACTGGCCTTCTGCACCCCATACGAGAGGTGTTTACCACCCTATGAAATTGTATTTTGAAGACATCCCCTCACTGCTTTTCAGGGTTAGGGACCAGCAGTTGGCAGGCAGATCTTTCTAACCATCCTTTATCATTTCATACAGATACTATCTGAGAACTCCATTCTCCATCTGAATCCGCCACCACTTTCCCCTTGTTCCAATATACAGATAATGCAGCCATTGGGGCAGAGAAACCAACATAGAAAGGATTCTACACGGTGATTTTTCTCCACTCTCATGCCTGGGAAGATAGCTAGGATTACAAATAATCCATCTCACCCAGGTTAAAAAAAAGTGGAAGTCACGGGTGCTTCTGAGAAATGGACTGTCCCCAAGCTAAGGTTCCATTACGCCCTGGCCTTTTATTCCCTGCACCTCTATCTTCTCCCAAGACTTGTATTTGGTAAGAATACAGGGTTACGGTCCAACACCAAGGGCCATCAGGCTTGGACCTGGCATCTGAGGAAGACAGATACAGGGAAGATGTTAGCTAGTGTGACTACAGACCAGAAACCCATACACCATGTTGGCCTTTATTTGCTGATGTGTGATTGTATGAAAAAAAAAAGAAAAAAAGAAAAGTTATGAGATTTTTTGAGACAGGCATACAAAGTTTACAATTCTATACATGCCCCATGGCTGGGCTCCCTGGTTGCCAAAACTAAGGACTTTTCCTTTAATATATAACTTAAAACTGAAGCTTCCTACAAATTAAAATATTGAAAAAGATTCTGGCATTTGGAAAACATGGAAAAGATAACAAAGAATCAGATACTAAATAACACAAAGTTTCCCTGGGGTTATACTTAATCAGTCCCAGCTTAAAAAAAAAAATCAGTCAGGATTGCTGGTTGATGCTTAAATATAGAGAACCTGTTCTACATAGGGATAGCAGCTAGGCAGGCTTTCAGTCTACTGACTGAGAAAGCTAAATGTGATCAGGGGCAGCCCAAATTAAAGTTATAAAAACTTTTTTTAAAAAAACCTAAAATTTATCTAATACACATGGCCTTTAACCTAGGCATCTCCCATTTTTCTTACGTCTGCTATTCTGTCTTATGGGTTAACTCATGTGAATAACAACAATATTATTGGGTCTCTGAGACTACTAGGTTAGTATGTACTCATGGTTTGACTAATGATGCCTCTTCCGATCCTTTTCAGACTAAGCAGATAGGTGGATCAGAAGTAAAGATATTAAAAGTTTCCGTTTCTGAATTAAAACAATGGTTAGATTCCCTTGCAGAAGTGGTACGAAATAACTGGGAGAGGCTTAGATTTCTTATGGGATAAAAGAAACTATGTATGGCTTTGGGGAAAGCCTGCTGTTTCTATGCTAATTGATCAGGGGTAATTAGAGAAAAACCTTGTCATGGTGGGGAAATAATTGCTACTAGTCTCTGTTCTCCTGGTCCCCCTGGCTGACTACTCTGCTGTCAACACTGGTTGTGTATCTTTAATTAACATTCTGAGTCAATTGTCAGTAAGGCTGCACATCTTAAACTTAAACTTAAACAGGATAAATCCATAATTAGACTCATTCATTAAGACTAGGGAGAATGTAATGGGTCCCCAGACCTCAGTAGGCCTTCATAATTAGCACACAATTGACTCCATGATAGAAGCACCACTCATACTGTAAAACTCAGTAAGTAGACAGCAACCCTTGCCAAAACTAACACAAAAGTCTAATCCATCAAAGTCCATATAGTTCTGGGAAACTTTCACAATGCACTAGGCTTGATTTTTAGCATCTTTACTTCTACTTCTGGCTAACAGTTCTTGCACATTGAATTATGTCAACACAGAACATGGATTTTTGTACTTAATAGCTCTCCCTTAGACACCCACCTTGCCAGTTGATACAAACTTTCTACTGGCTCAAACCCATGTCCTATCAGTGTTCATCTACAACTATCTCACAGACTGCATGCTGGGGCTGAAGGTATGTGCCACCACAACTTTCTTGCTTTCTACAGGCACTCTACTAATTCTTAGCTTAAGTTTCGCCACTGAAAGTCACAAGCTGAGATCTTAATCCCAGTCATTTTGGTCTGTTGTCAAAAACTGCTCAATCCCAGCATAAAGGACAGAACCCTAAATGACAAAATCCCACCAAAAGGCTGGAAGCTCAGTGATTATCAAAGCTGAAATATAAATTCTTCTAAGAACATAACAGTGAAAAATTTGAGTTTTGGAAGCTCAAGCTCCAATTCTTTTTGGAGAATTAAAAAATGCCACATGATATGGTTAGAAAGCCAAACTGTGGGGATGGATTACCCACAATATATACCAACGATTGAAACTTCAGTGTAATAATGTCATAATTTAGCTGCATTTATATTCATTCTTACTGATGATATTTCAGGTTTAAATAAACTAAAGCATACTTTGTCAGAAAGAAGAGTAATATGAAAATATTTGTTTTATGGAAATAAATAACCATTATTCCAATGACTGTCACTGTTTTCTTCCTACATGTAAATTGCAGGAGATACAATTGATCCTAAGAATAAGAGATAAAGAAAAAGAGAGACATCTTTGAGTCCAACCTTGTTTTCTCTCTAAATAAGGCCAATAATAACTTAAAACCAACTTCCATTGAAAATAACCCTCTATAGCCCAAGAAATTAATGAAAAACCTACCCAACCCTCCCTCCTCTTAAAGGAAATGGGGCATCATTCTCTTAAGGTTTCTTTTGGATGATTTGGGAAGAATAATACTTTTGTTGGGGCCCAAATAAAATCGAGAGAAAAAAAATCATTAAACAAGCAACTGAAGCACTTGGTGCTGGAACATAAAGGACGCAGAATGTCAGTGTCCAGTATGCAGAGAGGAATGACTCCTGTCAGGCTTGATCCAGCGTCAGTGTCCAGTTCTTTTTTTCTGAAAGCATGTAATCTCACACAAGCATTATACAGTCCTAAAATTATAAATGTATAATGTGTGCATGATGCATAGAACAATTAAGGCTGGTTTTCTGCTCTTTGTATGAGCTGGAAAAAAAGACATCTATAAATCTTCATTTATGCCATACTAAGAATGGATTCCTCTATCTCCCATTCTTAGGTTTGGAGACAGAAGTTGAAAAGAAAGAAGGAGGGATACAGAAATATATAGGGAAGATAGAACAAAAAGCAGATTAGTGAATCTACTCCTAAACTTAATGCTTCAATTGTCACTCACAAACTTATTTTTAATTCATTGGTATAGATTTTTGTATATAGATACAAAATAAGTTTAATTTTAGATACAGTGGTATAGGATTCAAATGTAAGATTATTCTTCATACACATTAGATATATTTCCACTCTAATATGAGGTATTGTTTCCATATAACTCAACTGTAATACAAGGTTTACTTCCAATACTTTGAAAGTACTATTGCAGGCTGTTTAGGATAAATAAGTTATAGAAGTTAAGTGTTAGTTGATCGAATCATAGTCATATCAATTACAAGTCTATTTTTATCACAAGAATATACATCTTAGGTGCAACAGATAGATATGATTCTATAGAAAGATAAGGTAAAATAGTTAGACAAGGTCTTCAAAAACCTTAGAGACATATAGAATATGGCATTTAAAAATGTTTCTATTATTTTAATTATTCACTGACAATGAGATAGGTTAACTCCTAGAAACATCCAGCCTACCTCAAAGAGGAGGATGAGTGTCAAAGAACCTCCTTATAGAGATGGCTTCAAATGTGGCAAACCAGCCACTCAGCAAAATGTTCTTGTTTTGGCTTCAGATAGAATTCTGCCTAAAAGTGAGCAAGCTTGGATGCAGGCAGAGTTGATAGCCAAACTCTGTCAAGACAGGGTAAGCAAGTCCTCAATAGTTCCTGCCTCACAAATATGTTTGTTATATATATAGGGCCAGAAGGCTGAAGATCACGGTCCAATGTTATAGAGAGTTTTGGGTGACTATTCCAATAGCAAACTGTGTCTGTCATCTTCTCATTTGAAAAGCTATGAAACTGTACTCCTGATATACTCAGGTAATCAATTTTATTCCTTCTCAAGCCTCTGATGGGGTTGAAGGTCAGATAGTTTAGTTTTATAATGAAGCTTGGTTGTTTAGGGGTTAAGATATTTTTAGGTCTAGATAGATGGATGTTGCTCCAAAACATGAATCATATCCTTTTTGTGTCCAAACACAGGTTCTAACTTCTGCTTGGTCATAAGTTTAGTCATCACTGACAAACTGGGACAGAACAGAATTATCTTTTGTAATCATTTTCCTCATCAACCCCATAATCCACCTTTTAGCAACATTGGAGTTTCAAGGGCATAATTTGTCAAAACATGACAGCTTGCTCTCAGGCTGGTAACTCTTGCAGTTTCAAGGGCCCTAAACAGAAAGAAAATCTCCAAGCCGGCCTGTTATGTCCCAAGCAGTGTATTACCAACTTTTAATAGTCAGAGTGCAAATTGTCACTAAGCCCAAGAAAAACCTTCAGACCAAAGTTGCTGCAGTTATTCTTCAATTTCTGCCATAATACAGTGTTTCTATTTTATATATTTGTAAACTTTATTTATATATCTAGCCTTGGTATTCTTTGTTCCTTAGTCATATGACCCCATAGTGGCCCTGTATGAGTTAATGTTTTCTAAGAAAGAGAGGTCTTAATATTATCTTATTCTTTTACCATTTATCCACACCATCCTTTGTCCATCAGTATAAAAAAGAGGCTTTTAATTTGATCTGCTGCCAAATTCTTTACCTTACTGCCAGATATTGTTTAGCTTTGTAAGTTTACTTTCTTTTTATTATCTTATTTCTAAGTAAAGAACATCCAGGAGCAGATGTGCATATAAAATATACTCAGTCATAAACCTATGGAGAATTTTGGAAACGTCTGATATTCTAGCAAAGCCACCTGTCATATCAGATTGTTTACATGTATGGAGAACGAAGAGAAGAAGATTTAAGAGCTTTGGAGCCACCGTGGCTCTGGTACAAATTTGGAACAAGATAGGCTCTGTCTTAAGTATGGTGGAAGGTAAGGACCAACACAGAACCCTACACAACTCTACAACCCTACACAGAAGCATCATAACACACAACACACGCAAATATACATTAAATATAACACTTAGGAGAAACACGGGATCATCATCATTTATTTACTGACCAGAAAGAAAACACCAGCCGATATTTAAGAATTTGGACAACTTTCGAAGACGAAATGATAAATTACTCATCTGCTCAACCGTCACAAATGCTAGGGGGATGGAACAATGAGGTAGAAGAAACTATCTGGATGTTAAATGACACGTCTCCTCTCACTAAGTGCTGTTTAAAAGCTACATCATATGCAGATGAGACAGAGGCAGAAATCCAGCTAGTCTCTGGTGAACAAAGGTACACAGTTCATTCTGATTTGTGATAATGCCTCAGGCAACAGTGGTATGGGGATGACTGGCGAAGGCTATCATCGCACATGCAGCAGGTATAGGTCTTCTCTCCCGTGTGAATTCTCTCATGAGTCTGTGGGTGAGTCTTGTTGCTGAAGGACTTTTCCCATGTGCTCCATGAGAAAGGTTTCTCTGGCTTCAGCATGACCTCATGAACCTGGAGGTCACTTCGTACCAAAAAATGACCTCTCTTTTTCATGTGTTTGTCATTCTTTACCTTTGAATGGTACTTGGTATACCTCACATGTGGAGATTGCCTTATGACACTGACAAAAAGGCACAGCCTCAGTAATAGGCTGTTCTGGCATGGAAAAAAATCTGGCTCATCAACAGGGACATCTTCCAAAAATTGCCTCAGACTCAGTTCTGGGACCAAGAGTTGCCTTGACTTGCTCTTCTGGCTTCCTGAGGAACTCTATAAGTAAAATCTCCCCCTTCTGACTCATGATAGCACTCTTGATGGATAATGAGAAGGGAGTCCATCACCATTTTCAGGCCAACAATAGTCTCATTAACTTCAATAGAGTTCGAGGGAGTATTGAAGCCTCTACTGTGTTTTATGTGCAATTAAAAATAAGACGGTTTATTAAACTGCATCCTAGATGGAATACACACATGACCCCACTCTGCTGTCCAATTTCCTCTTTCAACTGTTGCCAAGATCATATCCCCTTGGATCTGCATGGGTGGCCTTGCATGCTCTTGTGTTGGAGCTGTTGATGGCTGGCATTTCAGAAGCTTGTAGACTTCTTTAAGGACATGGCCTCAGAAAAGAGGATATCCCACTCTTTCTCAGTGTGTCAGACCTCTAAATAAAGCCAGATAAACATTGTCAATGAATCTGTGTGTGACAAAACAAAAAACAAAAAAAACCCTACTCTGAACCCGCTTGCACATGATCACTGGACTATGGCTTAACTCATCTGTTTTCTCTCTCATCTCTAAAGATATTAGCCTGAAACTCACAACTTATGTTCTCTAAAGTCATTACTGATATTTTTTATTGCAAGTGTTGAGGGAGTTTCCCTAGAGAAAAACAATGTTAGGTTCCTGTGAGCCCTGGACACAATATTTTCTTCACCTGGTCAATAGATTACAGGAGGTTTATATGAAGTTACGCCGTTATGGAAAACAAAACCAGCTTTAAGAAAACTTGCTTATTGTTCCTTGTTGTTTTGGGGAAAAATAGACCAAGGCTGGGGAGCAAAAAATCAAGAAAAGATGGGAGTCTTTAGGGGTGAAGGGACCAATGGAACCTATAAAATGTCTGAGCCAGAATGCCCTGGAATTCTCCCATTCCTGGAGTATCTCTCATCGCCTGGATGGGGGCTGTTTGTCTGTTCTAATAAAGTTTCTTTCTTTTTAAATAAAAAAAAATCTGTTTCTGATATTTTTGAGTTTCTCATCAAGCTGTACTTCTATATTTTCACTCCTTCAGCTGTCCACAGCATCTCTAGCTGTTATTTTGTGCCCAGGACCCTTCACTTCTCT
>CAJRSG010015807.1:187521-203479 GCA_907169655.1 Acomys percivali
AGCAGCAGCAGCAGCAGCAGCAGCAGCAGCAGCAGCAGCAGCAGCAGCAGCAGCAGCAACAGCAACAATATGATTCATCTATGTGTCTTGAATTTGAATAAACACAAAATATTGATGTAAATATTCAAAGATACATTTTTAAATGCCATCATTGCTGTAATTAACGTAAACCATTTCAAAATTCATCAAGAGAAACAATAGAAAATGTTTGAAAATTATATTTACAATGAGTGATGATATAAAGAATATTTTATTTTAAGATTTATTCTTGGTTTTTTTTTTTAATTAGGAGTATGGTTGGGAGGTTACATGTGAGTTTGGGTCCCAGCAGAGGCCAGAGGTTTGTCGTTGCTTACCTCAGGTTTTGTAGACAGTTGTGAGCGGCTAGTAGGAGCTTGGAACTGAACACAAATGGACATAACAGCCGCATGCGCTTCTAACCACTGACTCACCCCTCTACCCTCTAAAAGAATATTTAAAACCAACTTTGAAAAACATAAAATATAAATAGAATGAGAACTGGCTTATGACGGGTAAATCTCATAAATATCTAAAATGTGTGCAAAATGAGATTCAATAAGGCAATAAAATGAGGGAACGAAAATTAAAGTTAAAATGAGAGATCATCAACCTAGCGTATAAACAAGTATTGCTCAAAACTAATCAACATATATAAAAGCAAGGGTTAGAGGGGTTCCGTATATAGAGGAAAAGAACTCTAGTGCAAACTATATAGGGAAGTAAAATATAGGATAGCAGAAGCTATCAAAATTTTCATTGTTTGTCTTAAAGAAATGAAAAAATAATTGCCAAGTTCCAACTGCAATGTTTTTTAATTTCTCACGTGGTGCATCATCAACACTTGTTATTCATAATGGCAGATGCTGTAGAAGGATTTGGTGACATGAGACAGTAGAGAGTCATACAGGAAATTGCCAATGTTGAGTAAAACTTATTTTAAAAAAGGAGCCCTGAGGAGACTCGATACCCTATGAGCATATACAAGGGGAGGAGGTCCTCCTCAGTCACAGACATAGGGGAAGGGAGTAGGGGGGAAGTGGGAGGGAGGGAGGAATGGGAGGATACAAGGGATGGGATAACAATTGAGATGTAATGTGAATAAATTAATTAAATATATTAAAATAAATAAATTAAATAAATAAATAAAAGGAGTCCTAATTCCCTACATTGTCTTGATGAGTCTCAGCAGTTCTCACGAAGAGTTATCAAAGAGACAATCATTTCTTTTTGGAATGTTTGCTGTGATTATGGGAGCAAATGTTATGATACTGTACGATGTTTTGTAAAATATATATCCACCTGCAAAAGAAAGGGGTTTATGTCTCTATCTGTTGACCTTGCACAAAAAAAAAATGTTAAATTATCCTAGAGCTTAAATGCTGCAACTTTCAGAGAAAAAAATTTTAAATACAAAGTGTAGGTACAGACAATAACACTAATAGCACAAGAAACGCATCAAGAATTAACAAGTGCGGTTTCATGAATGTAAATGTTTTTTACACACTAAAGGAAACTAACAACCAAGTTAAGTTAAAAATTACAGAATGGGAGAAAAATCAGTGACTTCTGTATTTCAACAAGGAGCTTAAAACCTAGAATGTATATTAAAAATTAAAGGTTAAGCAATGTCTCAGTAAAATTTCCAGTCAACAAACATGTTAATGAAACAAGCGAGCAAGAATTTTTGTTAGGACAAAGCACAAATGGGAAGTAACTGATTTTTAAAACTGTTCACCATATTTATCTGCCAAGGAAATACAAACTGGAAATCCTTTGAGACTCCATTTCACCCCCTAGAATGATTAACATCAAAAGACAACGTCAAAGGCTGACCATGATATGGTGGAAAAATTCTCATTCTATACTGTAAAGTATCACAATGTACATATATATCTAAGTTTCAAGAGAAAGTTACATTCCTTTTAGAAATAAATATAAATATTTTTCAAGAAAATAAAAATAAGATTACAATATAACACAACTATATAATTTGTGGGCATATATACAAACAACTAAATGTCCTACCACAGAGATACTTCATATCCATATTAACTGCAGTGTTATCCACAATAGCAAAGAGGGAGTCCATGCATGGAAATTTCTTTTTTTTTAACACATTTTTATTGAAAAATAAAATAATTCATATTACATCTCATTTGCTATTCCATCCCCTGGATCCTCCCATTCCTCCCTCCCTTCCTCCCTCCCTCCCTCCCTCCCTCCCGCTTTCACCCCATTCCCCTTCCCTATGATTGTGACTGAAGGGTACCTCCTCCCCCTGAATATGATGCTAGGGTATCAAGTCTTTTCTTGGTAGTCGGCTATCCTTCCTCTGAGTGCCATTGGGCCACCCCAACAAGGGGACATGGCCACATATGGGGCACCAGAGATCGTGTGAAAGTCAGTCCCCAGTCTCCACTTAACTGTGGAGAATGTTTTGTCCCTTGGCTAGATCTGGATAGGGGTTTGATGATGACTGCGTGCATTGTCCTTGGTTGGTGCCTTAGACTGAGCAGAACCCCTGGGCCCAGATTTCACCCATCATAGTGTTCTTCTTGTAGGTTTCTAGGACCCACTGGATCCATCTATTTCCCTGTCTCCTATATTTTTATCACCTAGAGTCTCAATAGGATGTCCTCCCCTCTGTCCCACTTTCCTGGTAAGTGAAGACTTTCATGGGACATGCCCCTTGGGCTAGTGTTCAGTTATGAGTGAGTATATACCATTTGATTCTCTCTGCTTCTGGGTTTGCTCACTCATTATGATCATTTCTAGTTCAATCCATTTGTCCACTCATGGAAATTTCTTAAACAGTGTCTTTCAATAGTGACTGTATCTCCTAAGTTAAAAGAAATAAGAAACACTCAGAAGATTAATAGATATTTAGGACTCTCTAAACATATAGAATGTGTGTTACAAATTCTATTTTATCACCTTCTTGTAGTATATATGTTAAGGCAACGTTTTTAAAAGTTGTGTGAAAAGTCTGTTAATAATATGATAAAATTACATGTTCTTGCTGATTTTAGGTGAGACATATTTATGACATCACTAAATTTATATAAAATTACTGTTTATCAAATAGTAGTTTAAAATTTGGGAGGGTTCTCGGGGAAATGATTCAACTGTTACAGGCATTGATGTTCTTACAGAGGACCAAAAATCAGTTCCTGGCACTGACATGGCAACTCACAACTATCTGAAACTCCAATTCCAAGGGGATGCAGTGAATTCTTCTGGTCTGATATGGTATATGTGTGGTACACAGATGGACACATAGGAAAAGCCCTCATACATATTGAGTAAAAATAAATTTAATAAATTTATAAAGAAAGAAAGAGGAATTGGTGAGATAATGGAGGCAGTGAAGAGTTCACATTTGCAACACAAGAAACTGAGTTGAATTTCCAGAACGCACAATAAAAATAACAGAGGGCAAACATCTTTCACTTTATTCTATTCTACTTGAAGTGTTTTGGGCTAGCAAGTGAAACCTTAATTTTAAAGAACCGCAAAAATTAACAGCTGAGGTTTGCTCTGTATTCAACATGCATGAGTAAACACATGTACATACAACAGTACATCCATGATCAAATACATGCACACATACATGTGAACACATAGGATGAGGTTGATTCATTCCTGAATTTGGTGTATATGTTAATTATATTATTCCCACAGATAATTCCTCCTGATAACTGTAGTGTCTTCCTTTATAAAAACAATTCTTCCTTATGTCTCTCCCTCCCTTTTCTTTTCTAAACCCGAGTACAAATATCACATCTGAGAGCAGGCATCCATCTCTTTCTCCCTTTCCATTTGGAATACACTTTTCAGTGTTTCCCCCAAGAAAAATTTGCCTGGGTATTGCAAGACTAGGCCGGATCCATTCCCCTCATTGTATCATGTGAAGTTCCCAGTGTTGAACCAATGAGTCTATTGGGCCTATTCTCAGGGCATTGTAAGAGGCTACTGATAGGAGCAAGAGTGACCTTCACCATGCATGGGGTAAGGGCTTCCTCATAGAGGCAAAGATGAGCCTTCCCCTAGGCCTGTCCATCTATGTACTCTAGCTCTTCCTGTGGCTGTTCCAAGTACACATGCCATTTAAGCAGAATAGCATACACCAGCTTTAAGGATAGATTAAATGGGGTGGGAGTGAGCAGTGATTGGATCTGCTCCCTTCTTTCTTTAAAGCAATAATATTTTGCAGGCAGATGTAGCTGGTTTTATGAAAGTGGCAGCTGTTTTGGGCTCCAAAGACAGAGTTGTACAACAAATAGATGTAACTTACCAACCACCTCTAATATAGTCACTTCTTCAAAGATTTAAAAATATATTCTTGTGGATCCAAAGAAATAGTTCAGAAATTAAGGGCTTATACTGCTCCTACAAAGTATCCAAGTTTAGCTCAAAGTACTTATGTTTGGGAGGTCATAATCATATAAAACTATAACTCCAAGGAATTCCTGTTACTCAAGCTTTCATGAGCACCAACATATATAAGTGTATATATTGAAAATAAATCTGAAACATTTTATATATATATATATATATATATATATATATATATAATGATAGCGTGAACCTTTAATAGGGCCATGACAAATGATAAATTTTCTCTTTGCAGCCTAAACTGGCACTAACTGAAAACATACTATTCAAATTAAGTTGAAGTTTGTAAATATTTTTACTTAAAATTTATACTTTTGCTAACACTGTGATAAGACGGCTTAAGCATAATTTTGGAAGAACTAAGTATCAGTCATAGGAAACTGTTGTTCTGAAACTGTGCAAATTCTTAGATGTTTTGCAGTTCCGTTTTTATTCATTTCTCTCATTTGTATGGAGCATCAGACAAAGGCAACTCCTAAGCATGAGTGGTATTGCTGTCACAACTGTGGCATGACTAGCTGAGGTGTGAGATACGCCTTGGTGTGAAATAACTCCCACTACAACAGCGTTCTGAATCAGTACAGCAGCTTCTTTGAGGCTGAGGTGATGGTTGATTTTTTTTCATTTAATATGCTAATGAATTGCCTGAGTTACTTGATAGCTACTGTCGCTAAGGCAAATGGTGGTTGGAGGCATACAGGAACACATCTGAGAGAACCATCAGAACATGAGACGAGTTTGTAGACTGTTAACTTCTTCTATTAGCAGAAATGATAGAGCCTGGGGGCAGAGCTGTTGTTACTGATGCTCTCAAGAGGCAAAATATAAGGAAACTGGTTTCCAAAATTACAGTGATGTTTATGACCCACAGTCTGTATTACCAAGTAAAGCCGAATACAGTACTAGGATAGAGGAAACAGAGTAGAAGGCTGACAAGGGTGAACACAAGATTCGGAATGGTTTGCATGGGCCGGGCATCAGGGGAGAGTCTCAGGTGGTGTTGAGCACTGTGCCCGTAGTGTACCTGTATCTTATACCTATAGAGGATGTTCACCATGGAGACACTGGTCCAGGATGTGAGACTCAAACACAGACTATCAGTGAAGCTGACCGAGAGCATACACAACTGAGTTGAAATAGTGCCAGAAACCGGATGTCAAAAAGTCCCCCTAAGTCGGTTTCTTAGCTGCATCCCTTCTGAAAGTAGGGCTTGTCACTTTCTTTCTTTTTTTTTTTTTCATTTTTTTTATTTATTTATTTTTAATTAATTTATTCTTGTTATATCTCTATGGTTATCCCATCCCTTGTATCCTCCCATTCTCCCCTCCCTCCCATTTTCCCCTTATTCCCCTCCCCTATGACTGTCCCTCAGAGGGATTACCTCCCTCTGTATATGCTCATAGGGTATCAAGTCTCTTCTCGGTGACCTGCTGTCCTTCCTCTGAGTGCCCCTAGGTCTCCCCCTCCAGGGGTCATAGTCAAATGTGAGGCACCAGAGTACGTGAGAAAGTCAAATCCCTCTCTCCACTCAAGTGTGGAGACTGTCCTGTTGTCACTTTCATAGTTATCATGACCTTCAAAAGCAGATGACCAAGCTAGCTGAGGGAGCCAGAAGGAGCCGTGTACTTGAAGGCTTTGCATATAAGCTTTGTCTGCTTCATGTGGTTGGCACATGTACTGGTTTCTTGGAAACAACTCAGAATGCCTGTGGTGTACAGTGAATTCCACTGTGATACATGGTGAAAGAATAGGACAGGTTTCCACACAATGTCATCCAAGAGATATTTCGTTCCAAGTCTTCCATTGTCTGAGGAATTCCTCTAGAGATAATAAACGTAGAGTTGGTGAGAGTCAAGTGCTTTATTTACAATCAGGGCTTTGGGCCTCAAACATTATTTTCAGACAATCCTGGGATTAAATAATGAATTAGAAATTAGGGCTCGCCCAAGAACCGTACTCTAGTCTGCATGACTCCACCCTTAAGCATGTTCTATGATTTTGTTTTGTCCCTATTAAAATGGCTTTATGCTGAGCAGAGCTAGAAGGGAAACCTAGGAGTTTTCACTGCTTTCTTTAAAGTACCTTAACATCAGAAGATGATGCAGCTTGGTGGTGAATACTTGCATTGCAAGGCAATGGATTTCATCCCAGCACCTCAAAAAAAAAAAAAAATAACTTGAATCAAATAGTTTTTGCTTCATCATGTTGTCACAATGTTTGCTCACATAGACAGATATTTAATAGTTATCTTGTTGGAGACCCCTGCATACTTTGAAGTTTTAACATTTCCGTCAAAACACCATACTGTTTCCATCGTATCTTTCAAACTCTATGAATTGCTGTTACTATCCCATACTTCCCACTTTATTCATTTTTAATATTTTATTTATTCCTGGAGAATTTCAGACAACATGCAGTGTGGTTTTTTTGTTTCTCATATACACTCTCCATTCAAGTCTCACTGACAACCAGAGAAGAAAGATGATGGTGAGCAAGTCTGTGAAGGGCTGACAGTGACATCTGAACATGAAATAAATGCAGTGAATGATCCATTGCTGAAAGTGGGATGATATACTGTCCAACTCTGTGTAATTTTGATATTATAAATATAGACTTTAATGTGGCAGGAGGATTTTCTTTTCTTGTCCAGTCTAATTGGTGTTCTATATGTTTCTTGTATGTTTATAGGCATCTTTCTTTAGTTTGGGGAACATTTCTAATATTATTTTTGTTGAAAATATTTTCTGTTCCCTAGTGCTGGGACTCTTCCTTCCCCCTCTACTATTTCTATTATGCATAGACTGTCTTTTCATAGTATCCCAGATTTCCTGCATGTCTTGTGTCAGGAATTGTTTGATTTAACATTTTCTTTGACTGATATATCAATTTCTGTTATATCATCTATGCCCGGGATTCTCTCTTCCATCTCTTAGATTCTGTTTAAAATGGTTACTTCTGTTTTTCTGTTCTTTTCCCTGTGTTTTTCATTTCCAGAATTCCTACAGATTTTCCTTTCTTTATTGCTTTTAATTATTCCATTTTAAGGTCTTTGACAGTTATATTCATTTCCTTCACCTGTATAATTGTTTTTTTCCTGGATTTCTTTAAGGGATTTATATATTCCCTGTTTACCACTCTCTACCTGTTTGATTGTATTCTCTGTATTTCTTTAAGGGGCCTCTATTGTCTCATGATTCCAGAGTTAAGGTAATTTTCTTGTTCCTCTTTTGTGTTAGGATATCATGGGATTGTTGTGGTGTGACACTTGGGTTTTGATGTTACCCTGGTGTTCATGTTCTTGTTATTTGTGTTCTTATGTTAGGCTTTATCCATCTGGTTATCTCTGCCATTGTCTGGTGGTCCCTGGGGGCTCCTTGCTTCCAGGAATTCATGTATGTGTGAGGTATGGTAGATGAATAGTTCAGGGGGCCCAGCACCCTGTGTTTGTCTTGTGTCTTGGTGGTCCCTGAGGGATGTGGGACTTATGGCATTCAGGTATGGGTAAGGTCTAGTAGAATAATGCTTCAAGGAACTGGGGTAGTTTGTCCTTTGGTCTGGTGTTATCAGGGTGTGCTTGTGTCTAGACATCTTACCTGTCTTCTGGGGGTGAAGCTAAGGGCCTCCAGGAAGGAGGTTCAGGATTGGGAAGGGGTGTGCAGGGTATAGTGTGGTGCTCTTCACCATTAGGCCCACCATGAGGATAGGACAGGCTGGGAACTGTAGTCTGCTGATTGTCATAGGTGGCCCCCTACGATCTCTAGGGGTCAAGGTACTGGATCAGGAACGAGGCACACAAGGGACAAAGGATGTTCTTGAAGAGAGGGAATAGGGTAAGTAAGGGAGTGCTGACAGAATTGAGGGTGGGGACCTGGTGTAGGGAGAGCTGGGGTAGAGGGAGGAAAGAGGGCTTACAGAGAAAAGATAGACTGTGGGTGGGGGCACCTCTGAGACATGCTGGGAAACTATGACATGGTAGCCTCCTGGGAGGATATGGGGGTGACTTTAGCTGAGACTCCGAGGAGCAAAGGACATGAAGACTAAAGAGGCCACCCTCTAGCATACAGGACTCCTGGTGGAGGGACGGGTACACTAAGGCACCCACAGAAAGAAACCTTTGACCCAAAATGAATCCTGCCTACAGGATGTCCAGGGAAAATGATAGAGCCAATATTGAGGGAAGGTTCAACCAACCCTTGGCCACACAGTGAGAGAGAGCCAACCCCTGACACTACTAATGACACTTTGCTATGATTGAACACTAGAGCCTTAAAAAACTGTCCTCTGAGAGCCCCCCCCCCCCGAGCAACAGATCAAAACAGATGCTGAGAGTCACAGCCAAACATATAAACTGAATAAATAAATAAACTTAGAAAAATATATAAACTTTTATTTAAAGATTGGTTTTCTTTTTTTTTATTTATTAATTTATTCTTGATACATCTCAATGGTTATCCCATCCTTTGTATCCTCCCATTCTTCCCTCCCTCCCATTTTCCCCTTATTCCCCTCCCCTATGACTATTCCTGAGGGGGATTACCTCCACCTGTATATGCTCATAGGGTCTTCTCAGTGACCTGCTGTCCTTCCTCTAAGTGCCACCAGGTCTCAGACTCAAATGGTATATACTCACTTATATCTGCATACTAGCCCAAGGGGCATGTCCCACGAAAGCCTTCACTTACCAGGAAACTGGGACAGAGGGGAGGACACCCTATTGGGACTCTAGATGAGAGAACCATGTGAGAATAGCAATGTAGAAGGATCCAGTGGGTCCTAGAAACCTACAAGTAGAACATTATGATAGGCAGATTTTGGCCAAGGGGTCCCGCTCAAACTAAGGCACCAGCCAAGGACAAGACAGGCGGTAAACTTTAAAGATTGGTTTTCATAGTTAAAATAATATGTACAAATGACAAATTGACAATATGGACTTATGATCCTCACAGACTGTGGGGGATTTCAGACAGACTTAAGGAAGGACAGAAGACCCACTTGGTTCTGTGTGAAACCATCCCATAGACTCATGTCGAGTCTTAATTTAAAAGGCAAAAGGAAAGGAACCAAGCACAGGCATTTGATTCTTTCCTTCCTGACTATGAACTCAACGTTACCATATAATTTGTGATACTTTCACTATAAATCTATCTTCCCTAATTGTTTCTACAAACCATAAAGGACAGAACTGTGGATTGTGGGTGGAAAGACCTATTTCCTTCTTTGAGTTGCATTTGTCCGCTATTTTGTCAGAGAAACAAGAAAAATAAATAACACACCAAACAAACGATTTCCCACAGAATGTCTACTGAATAGCCATATCATGAAGGAGCCGATTGTAGAAAGCTTAAAGCTTTCAAATTGCAGTTTTAGTTTTGTACAACAGATAGAAAAAATATGATAATATAATTAGAGTAAAAAGGGTACCAGGGCTCATGTCATAATTGTAGGAAGCTATATTTTAACAAAGCATGGCAAAGCCAGGCTAGAACGAGACTTCATACTGATGAGAACAAAGGGGCTTAATATGGAAAAGCATCTTTCTAGAAATGTAAAAGGACTTAGTCCCCAAAGCATTGGATATTTGGAATAGGCCCAAAAGATGACAACGATGGAATTAAATGAGTAAGAGATGAGAAATATACATAGCAGGATGAGGACAGTTATGGTGGCTCTGTCCTCAGGCGAGAATTTTAGAAAGTGCTGAGCACTGTGGATATGCTTACATTGCCTCTTATGTTTATAGAGGATGCTCACCATGGAGACACTTGAGCAGGCCATGAGACCCAGACACAGGCCATCATAGAAGCTTTGAAAGAACATGTATAACGCAGTTGCAAAATTTCTTGACATAAACCATGAGCAGTATCCATAATTTGCCCGATTGGTTATATTTTTCTTGTAACTAGGGCCAGAAGCTCTTATTGGTATCAAAATATTCAGCAACAGATGCATGAGCCAGCTGAGTGAGCAGGAGGGACTTATGTACTTGGTGGTTCTGTGTTTCAGCTTCCTCCACCTGGTGTTGCTGGGGTTGATTGAGATTGCTTGGAAGCAACTCAGGAGGCACATCGCATAAAGGGACATTTCCCGTGTTACTCTGGAGCTGTACATTATCAACTTACACCCAATATCATCCAGGAATACTTTAAACCCACAATCTGACATTGCCCGTGGAATACCACGAGACATAATAGATAAGCAGTTGGCAAAAGTCAGGTGCCCTATAATCAAGTCTTTCAGCATTAAATGCTTTCCGTTGGCTATCAAAAAGACATAGGAAAGCAGTATTGAGAAGTTGCCAAGCATTCCCACTGTAATCTGGGAGAAGAGAAAAATTCCCATGGCAAAGTTTTCGGAAGCCATTTTCATTCCTATTTTTAAAAGCAAACACATTTATTATGGTCGAGAGATCTTGGAAATACATTATGAGTATGCATTAATTTCGTGAAATTAGATTAAATAAACTATCCAGGCCTCTATTGTGTTTATACGGCTCTCACAAAAAAAAAAAAAAAAAAAAAAAAAAAAGCATGTGTGTACTGTTTTTATTTAGTTACTTATTTATTTATTTATTCATTTAGAAATTCTTTGTTCCCCACTCTTTCAGTGGCATATCAATTGGTGGTAGACATCTTTAATTTTAAGCCTCAAGAGATGAAGAAAGACAGGTTAACCTTGTCCATGGGAGCAGTTCCATTTCCAAGACTGTTAGGGCTACACACTGACAAACTCATTCTAGAAATGAAAAGAAATAAAAACCAGAAGGATTGCTCTGTACTTTTTTTCTTTTTGATTAAGCTCAATAATTTTTGGGCCAAATTTGAAAGAAGGAAAAATTTTTAAACATGCCATTATTTCTGAGGCTCACATGAAACAGACTTCAAAACTCATCAAGAGAAATGACAGACACTATTTGAAAATCGTATTTTGAATGAGTGAAGAAAGGTTATTTTAATTTTAAGATTCGTCTTGTTTTTAGTTAAGGGTATGCCTTTAATTGTGTATGTTTGGGAGGTTGGATGTGGGTTTGAGTGCTGGCAGAGGACAGAGGCTTGGGATCTCCTACAGCTGCATTTTGGAGAGACTTCTGAGCCACCAGTAGTAGCTAGGAACTGAACACAGACACACAGTAACAGCAGTAAGCACTCTTAGCCGCTGACTAATCCCTCTACCCTAAAAAGAATATTTAAATCTTAATTTTGAAAAATATAAAATAAATGAAATGGGTTCGTGACTTGGATAAATTTTCTTAAAAAAAAAATCAGAAACGTCCAAAATGTGAGCAAAATGAGGCTCAACATCACCAATAATTAAGGAAACACAAGGAGGTGATACAAACCAAAGTTGCAATTAGAGATCATCACACACTCTATAAATAGGTATCAATCAAAAGAAACTAACTAAATAAAAGCAGCAGTTAAAGCTGCTGACAACATAGGAAAAAATTTACCCTAGTGCATACTCTATAGGGAAGTAAAACATTGTAGAAGCGACAGAAATCAGTACTGTTTTTCATTAATAAAATTGAAAAGTAATTACCAAGTTCCAGTTGTAGTGTTACTGAGTCATATTGGGTCATCAAGTCTTGTTAATCATAATGGAGAATGCTGTACAAGGATCTGGGAACATGGGAGGATACAAAAATCCACACAGTGGCAGTGTTGAGTAAGAAGGGTAAAAGTGGCATCAGATTCCATACCAGCGCCTTACTGAGTCTCAGCAGTTGTCAGAAAGAATATCAGGAAGACACAATCGCTAATTTAATGATTGTTGTGACTCAGCGATCAGACCTGATCCGGAACGACTTTGTGTACAGATATCCACCTGCAGAAAGGGATTGAGTCTATAGCCCCTCACTTTGCACATAAAATAATGTTAAATTACTCAGAGATGTTAAAACTCTCAGAGGAAATTTTTAGAAACACAACATGTAAAGGCAAAGTACTAATAGCATAGGAAGTGGAACAATAGTTAACAAGCAGAACTACATGACATTACAAGATTTCTGGACATTAAAGGAAACTACCAGACAAGTTGGAGATATAACCTACAGAATGGGAGAAAATCGTTGATTTCTGTATTTCACTCAGGAGATTATAACATAGAATGTATAAAGAGGAAAAAAAGGGTTAAAGAGACTTGCCACAAGTGTTCTAATCAACAAATGGTTTTTAAAAAATGGGCAAAGATTTCTTTAAGGACAAGGCACAGATAAGCAGTCAGTAGTTTATAAAAGGGTTCATCATATTTACGTATCAAGGAAATGCAAATTACAAACACTTTGAGACCCCCATTTCACACCTTACAATAACAAACATGTCAAGAATAGACCACGAGAAATGCTGACAATGACGTGGAAAAAGAAACCTCGTTCTATAAAGGTAGGAGATTAAGCACTACATTCATTATAAAAAATAAATAAATATGAAGATTTCTCCATAGAATAAAAATAGGATGACAATATAATACAGCTACATATTTTTGATATGTAGACTGAAAAGGTCCCCTGTCTTAGCAGAGAGATGCTTCATATCCGTGATAACTGCTGCATAATTCACTATAGCAAAGCAGTGGTACTCACCAGCAGATCAAGGAAGTGTGGTGTGTTTACAGAGTGGAATTTTGTTCCTTTGTAGGGGGAAATGAAATCATGAGTTTTTCAGAAACTATATGGAATTTATCCGAGGCAGCATAATACTTTAGGGATATTTTATATAATTTTTTCTTCATAAGCAGATTTGAATGACTATGCCCATATTTATCTAAGTGTTGAGAGAAAGTGAGTATGGGCCATGATACCAGAAAAATTATCAAAGGATGCAAAAAAAAAAAAAAAAAAGGTGTGTTGAGAAATTAACAGGAGGGGAATAGGAAAAAAAAAAGTGTGGTTAAAGTGAGAGAATTATAAAGGATAGATAGAGGGGTGGGGGAGGGTGTGTGACCAAAATAAAACAAAGCATAGAAGAGGAGAAGGAAAAATAAATTTGTTTGAAGATTTCATAGTAGAATCTAATATATGTATGTTAATTAAACTTTTAAAAACCAAGCCAATTAAAAAAAAAAAACAATGTTGGTATCCTGAAAAATGTTCACTATTCAATAATAATAGTTCTTATAATTAAAGTAAATTTAATAACTTACAATGAGTAAAAAAAAATATTATGTTTTGATTTCACTTCTGTAGGAATTTTTTTTTATAGTGGAAGGCCTGGGGATTGAACCGAGTATCTCATGTATGGAAGATATTCGTTATGACGTGGAGATAAAATCCTGCTCTTTTTATATGAATTTTATATCATTATGACAAGTTGTAGAAGAATGATATTTGTAAACCTTGTTTCTTGGTGACACCGTGGCTGTGTTGTCATTTTGTGCATTAAAATGAATCCTGTTTGTGTCCTTGGATATTTCCTGAAAGAACATTGTATAAATATATATTCCTTCCTTGGTTTGTACAGTACATTTTAAGTTCTAATAATTTCCCTCCTTAAAGCAATGCACTTGTTAAAACTATTAGTCATGCTTTATTAATTTTGTTGATAACACAAATACATTTCTGGCATAAGTTCTCATGGTACAGATGCTCTATGTATATAAAATATGTTTGCCATATAAAGAAAAAATTTACGTTTTATCCACCAATTCCATTTCTTAGTAAGAGTAAAAAAATAATCAAATTCGGGGTCTTGAAGAGTTGCTTCTTGGTCACATTTACAGCAGAATCATTCAAAAAAACCTAAAAGATACAGTCGTTCCCCCACATCCCCTGGATGGGGAGGCCTGGTGGCACTCAGGGGAAGGATAGCAGGCTACCAAGAAGAGACTTGATACCCTATGAGCATATACAGGGGGAGGAGGTCCCCCTCAGTCGCAGTCATAGGAGAGGGGAATAAGGGGAAAAATGGGAGGGAGGGAGGAATGGGAGGATACAAGGGATGGGATAACTACTGAGATGTAATATGAATAAATTAATAAGTAATTTAAAAAGTGAAAAAAAAAGGATACGGTCGTTCCATACATCCACCACCACAAGAAAAAAAAAACATAACCCAAAAATCAAACAAATAAACAAAACCCATAAAGATAAACTTGTTTACACAAACAATGGTACAGCATTTACCCTTTAGAAAGAAATTTGGCACCTTCTAGAACACAAACGACCACAGGAGACCCTGCATTAAGTGCTAGGGTCAGTTATATCGCTGTATGAGTCTGTCCGGCAGTTTTAACTATAATGACCATCTCCAAGGACACAGAAACTAATTTGATGGTTGCCAGAAAGATGGCTCAGCATGTGTAAGTGCTTTCTACCTAGTCCAACTTTCAGGGTTCGTTCCAGGATCTACAGGATAATATGAAGAACCCTCTCCAAAAACATATCTTGTAACCTCTAGTCATATATGCTTTCCAAGATACACATGCCCTCACTAGCAATAAATGAATCCTGTAATATAAGTTTAAAAGACAATGGAATGATGAGATACATGGCTGCAAGGAGAAGATTATTATTTCAAGGATGCAGAATTTTGGTGAGTGCTGAGAACGTTCCCGGAGATCAGACACAGAACATTAGGATCAACTTTCACATGACTGAACTGTCTACTCACAAGAGCTAACACAATAAAAATTGTGGTTTGACACTAGTTCTAACCGTCAATGTAAAGAAGCTGTTGTTAACATATGAGAAGTTCTGGATAGGATGTGTGGTACAGAGCAACCACGATGACAGTTAACTAAATTCACAACTAACATGCTCTTATCTTGTAATCTTGACACACCCATAATATTTGTTTTTGATAATAGGAAAATCAGTCTATATTTTTGTCATTGATATATAAATTCAATTTACCAGTATCAGTATTTTCTCCAACCCATTATTTTAATCCATAGTCTTAGACACAAAATCAGGATGTAACATATTCCAGAGGCATATAAACTGATGAGTAGGAGAAACAAAAACAATAGAAGTACTTTAAGCCATTTAGGACAAGATGCGGCTGAAGCTAGTGGCTTGTTTAGCTATTGCAAGGCCCTGGGAGTGTTCCGCAATGCCATCAGTAAGGAAAACAACAAAGAATCAAAAACAAAACAAAACAAAACAACAACAACAACAAAAAAAAAAAAAAAAACCTACCTTTGGAAACAAACAAAAAACGTGGAAGGTAAATGCAAAAAGAGTTAGAGATTGTAGAAAAGGGTGGAGACAGAGGCAGAGAGGGAAGCAGAGGCTAAGGTAAAGAAAGGAAGGAAGAAAACAAGGAGATACTGATGATAAGAGAGATTAGGTAGCAGCTCATGTGACAAACGGGGTTCACACATCTTAGGGAGGAAATAAGAGATTCTATGTTGGCATGAGTTAAAAATACCCTAATTTCATTCAAAATCCCCCTACTTCCTAAGCAATACTTGACTCCTTTTTGCTTAACCATGCCTTGAATTACTTTTCTTTCTTTCTTTCTTTCTTTCTTTCTTTCTTTCTTTCTTTCCATTTCTCTCCCTTCCTCTCTCTCTCTCTCTCTCTCTCTCTCTCTCTCTCTCTCTCTCT
>CAJRSG010015807.1:203489-214421 GCA_907169655.1 Acomys percivali
CTCTCTCTCTCTCTCTCTCTCTCTCTCTCTCTCTCTCTCTCTCTGCCTCTCTGTCTCTCTCCCTTCTCTTTCTCTTTCTGTTTTTCTCTCTTTCCTACACACATCCATCCATCTATCCTCCCTTCCTCCCTCCTCCCTCCCTCCCTTCCCTCCCTTCCTTCCCTCCCTCCCTTCCTTCCCTCCCTTCTTCCCTCCCTCCCTTCCTTCTTCCCTTCCTATCCTCTTACTGTCCTTCCTTCCTTTTCTTCAGCAGAAATGTTGAAAGACATTCTTAATATAGATTTTTACATAAAAGTAAACTTGAGAGAAACATCTGGGTAGAAATTAAATTGCCTCCCAAAGCACAAGTGTGTATTCTCCAAAAGGTGCTTTCTAACAGACTGAGTTCTTACTATTCACATAACCTGGTCACTCACCTCAGCGCTCAGTGACACAATTGTGGTGGCTGTAGCCATGAGAAGTGAGTCTCTGCTGAAACCGTTGTGAGGCTGTCTCCCTCACTTAAAAGGTTCCTGATCTCCCTGCATTCTTTCCCAAAAGACAGGCGACTTTAAACTCAGCTGTAGGCTCACGATGATAGCATCTCCACAAGGGTCTGAAAGTAATTCTGAACACCTTGGTTCTGATTTCCTGTCAGAAGCAAAACAACACGATGAAAGAGAGCCTATTACATGAGCAAGACCTAGGAAGCAATTAGGAAGCAGAGGGCAGGGCAGAGAAGTCGTGCAGAACAAACAAGGCATCATTGCTACTAAAGCACAAGAAAGTTGAACATCCTTGCCCCTGCGGACCTTGCCCCGTCATCATCCTAGAGAGTTTCAACACCTCAAAGCTATTTGCTCCCAAAGAAACTCAGGACAACGGGTTAACTTAGGTGTCTGTTAACATGTTAGAAAAGATGCTGTCGGATTCTCAAAGCATTGCAAAGACCTCCGAGAGAGGCCAGGTTCCTCTCTGCACTGTGCATATGATGCACATAAGTAAAAAAAAAAAATGGACAAAACATTCAGTCACATAAAAGTAAATATCAAATAAAAGTAATAACTAACTCCTCATGGGACACCTTCCTTCTTTTGAGTTCCATCAGCAATTTCATCCAAGATATTCACAAGTTTGAGGTGCTTAAATCATAGAAATTTTATCTCCCTATGTATCTATTCATGAAGAAGAAAGATGAGTGTGCCTAAAAGTATGTTGTGCTAGTCGTCAAAGAAATTCTCCTTTAGGGACACTTCAGGTAGATTTCATGAATAACTATAAAAGAATAAAACTATATATTTAATTTACACTTATTGCACGCTGTAAAACTTCCTTTAGAGACACTTGTGTCACCATAAGAAGTGTGTCTCTGCTGAAACTGGAGTGACACACCTCCCCCCCCCACACACACACACTAAAGGTTCATGATCGCCTGGTGTTCTTTCCCAGTAGATTGGTGATTTTAAACTCAGTTCTTGGCCCGCGGTGACAGGGGTCTGAGGTAACTTTTAGGTACCTTGGTCCTGAGTTCATGTCAGAAAACAAAATACAACAAACAAATAAAGATGTGCAGGTGGCCTGAGAAACTCCGAGAAGGAATTAGGAATCAGAAGGAAACTTCTCTGTCAGTCCTAGGAGTACAAAAGGAATGGCAGAACAGGGCTTCCCTACTATTAAGGTGCCAGTAAGCTGCACAGCGTTGCCCCTGGTGATCATTTCCCTATTATACAGTAGCCTAGAAAGATCCAACATCCCCCAAACTGTTTGTTTCCAAATTCAAGCAAGACGAAATGGCTAACCGAGGTGCTTACGAACATATCTGAGCGGATGCTGGCTGCCAGATTCATAAAGAATTGCAAATATTTCTTACACAGCCCCGGCTCCTCTCAGCGCTACCCCTGCCATCTGCTTTAAACGTCTCCAGACCCTGAGCTTCTCTGCCCTTCTCCCAGCGTCTTTTTTTTTTTTCTCCTATGCGCTCCAAACATTCCGGCTGTGTGCTATTAGGCTCTTCTCATTGCCCTCCTTCTCTTAGCTCTTCCCGTGGCACTTTGTTCTCTTGATTTTCTTGACCTCCTCTGTCCGCCATTTTTCTCCCGCACTTCCTCTATTTTTCATCTCACGGCACAGTTCACTCTACTGGCCGAGTCTAATACACACTTCCTCACTCCTGTTCTCTGGACACTTCCAGACACCTCAGGCTGTTCCCCTCTTTGTACCTACAAGAAAAACCGTCTCTTCAGCAGTCCCTCAATGTGGTCACTCCACAGTTTCATTTTAAAAAGTCCCACATAGTAAAGGGTATGAGAGAAAGTAGAGGTCGGAGGTCTGTGTGCATTGCATCCTCCAGGCCAAGGTTTCTAATTATCCATTCATGGTGTGCGTGTGCGTGTGCATGTGCGTGTGCGTGTGTCTCACTCTGTTGATTATCACGCTGCAGAGAACACCTTTCTATGTGTATACTGGGTATAAGGTTGGGTAGTGTACATTGTGCACATACGTACGTATGGTGAAATATCTATTCATAAAAAATGTAAATATTTTAAAAAATAATTTACTGGACAGCTTCCTCACTTTGCGTTCAATCAGTAATTACATTCAGGATCCTTACAAGTTTGCGGTACATAAATCACAGAAATTTCTTCATCCTGTGCTATCTGTTTATGGAAATAAAAGATGAGTGTGCCTAAAACTCTATTGTGCTAATCACTGATGAAATCCTCCTTTAAAAACACTTCACATTTACTCTGCCATTGCCGGTCATTCTTTTTTGAACTGTATTGCTCTTCAATACATGATTATGAAGAAATTTATACGGCTAGGTAAATATATAGCCTCTTATATGGGATTATTCTCCTCTGAACTTTCTTGTAAATGGATTGTGGTGCACAAGTACATATGTTGGTCTGTAGACTTAAATACAGATTATAATTATTGGAGTATTTTTAAAATACAGTAGTTCTTTGTATATGTATGTGTATATATTATACTTAGATTATGTTCACTCCTTTGGTAAACCCTCTATTGCCTTTCACATCCCTAAATACTCTCAACTTCACGGACTCTGTTTTCTACCCTTCAAGTCAATTTCTGCTGTGTGCATACTTACAGGTGTGTAATGTCATTCTCTGGTGCTTGCCTGGCCTACTAGGGAACACAACTTTATGGAAAACAGTATTTCCCTGCCCAGAATCCATGGACTATCAGCAGTGGCTCCTCATTTAAGGCTGGGGTCTCGTGAACCCTTCCCTCAAGCTAGAAAGTTGTCTGGCCTAATATTGCATGTGTCTTATGGAGGAAACCACAGCTATTGTGAGGTCATGAGTGTAGTGGTCCCGTCATAGCCAGTAGATAAAAATACCTCCCTGATCCTCCCTCATATCTAGCTATTTGAAGTTTTCATCCTTTTTTCCCTAATCTATAGCTATAAACATAAGAATTTATACTGTAGTTTGACACTGTGTCCATTTAGCAACCTAATGGCATTTGTTGTATCCATGGGGACTGTGAGGTTCCTTAACATGGATTCCTGACTCGGTTTGCAGCCTTGGCCTTTCTGCAGTACAGTGGTTCTTAATCTGCTGGTCAAGACCACTGAAGAATAGATATATCTGATGGTCTTTGGAACCTTCCAAAATAATTTTATCCTGGTTGCTACTTCATAGTTGTAAATTTTCTAATGGGCAGTGTTTCAGTTCCTAAGACGATCAGAAATATTTTTCCAATAGTCAGTACTCACAGTCTGAAAACTGCTACTGTAGAGCAAGCCCCAAATTCAACCAGAGAGTCACTGATTACCTCAATAATAGTTCTTCTACCAATGTAGTAATGAAAGTATCTTACTAAACCAGGCATTATTGTAGTTCACAGTGTTTACAGTTGGGTAAAACTATGAATGGCTTTCTTCCTCCAAAAATCTCAGTGCATCTCATGTATGATGGAGTGTACTCAGCTAGGATGAAACATATTGATTAACATAAACTTGATTTTTCATGGCCCATGTTCAAAATGCATGGTACATCATAAGCAAGAGGGTCTTGCCGTAGTGCTCTAGTTGGTAACTAAGTGCAATTACAATAATCCGCATTGTTTGAAGATTCTCCAGACACTCAGACCAAAAACTAAAGTTGTCAACATATGGATTCTGAAATGATCACAGTACCTGGTACAGAATAAACCCAAATAAACCCTCCCTCAGACACACGTCTTCCATATGGCGTTTTCAAGCATCATTAGTGTTAGTTATCCAACCCCACCTCACTCTAGTCCTTTCCATTCCCTTAGTTAATATAATGCCAAGCAGTTTTAAAATATAACATGAGGATAAATGTTTCAGGGTTTACATATATACACATATATCCATATGTATGTATACATGAATGCAACAATGTATATGTGCCTGTATGTATATATGTGTGAATACTTGTCGATTCTGTGTTCAGACTTTTACATCAATTGTGCTATATATGAGTTTATCTCCTTATGATTAATTATTCCTTTTATTATTGGAAAACTTGTGCCATTTTGAACTTAAAAAATATAGACTTTTATTAGAAGGTTGATTTTTATAGTTAAAAACTATAAGGGTACCAACTTGACAACATGGACTGTCATCATCACACTTCTTTGTCTATATGAGTGGGAAGGTATTTCAGAGAAGTTCAATTAAGGACAGAAGACACACTCTCATTCTGGACGATATCATGCTATAGGCTGATGTAGAGTCTTAATAAAAAAATAAAGCCAAAGTAAAAAAATGAACTGAGCACAGGCTGTCATCTCTCCATTTCCTTAGTGTGAACTCAGCATGTCAAGTCATAATTTTAAAAAGCCAAAAAAAAAAAAAAAAAAAAAAAAGTAAGCACAGGCAATCATCTTTCTACTTCTTTCATGTGAAATCAACATTAGCATATACCTGATGTTCTCTTCACAAAATCCGTCTATTCTCCCATTGTAATCTGTGCCTTCAGACTGTGGGATGAAAGAAATATTTTCTTCCTTAGGTTGCCTTTGTCAATGATTTGTCACATCAACAAGAAAAAGAAATAACATTCTATCAGTTTCCTATATTTCCTAACTTCCTGCCTTCCTTATTCCTAGGATAAGGGGTGTGTGTGTGTGTGTGTGTGTGTGTGTGTGTGTGTGGTGTTTTCCAGGTAACTTTTTATTCAACTTTACATTTTGAAGACACTTCCAGTAAATTTGTAGTTGTATTTCAGTATTTCTACAGAACAAAAAGTGAGACGCTTTAGCATTTCTGCCAAGAGTTGAATTTTTAAACATGCTGTGGTGTGAGATCACTTCAAGGTCATAGACAAATTGCAAAAGTTAATAAAAAGCTTTTATATTCAATTTTATTCAGACTCCCTTGCTAGATGTGTGTACAGTCCAGTGGCAGAATGCTTGCCTGAAAAATTCAGTGCCCTAGGATCCTTATACCTACTACTGTTTAATGCACATGTCACCAGGACTTACTATGCATTTCCTACAAGAAACAGAATTATAGTACATAACCTCAGTGGGACTGGAAAAACCTAGAGGATTTATATTCATGTAGAAATATTATCTCATCAAATAGTCCTTTTTACATTTCCCCAATATTTACAATGGTGCATGCACGTCAGAGGAAATCAAAGCATTCCTGTGAACAATGCAAGTCAGGATTAAATGTAGCTTTTAGCAGTCATCTGAAAGACTCCATACAGCAGACTGAAGCAGATGCTGAGACTCACAGCCAAACTTTGTGGTGGAGTGCAGCGAGTCTTATGGAAGACTTGGGAGATAGAAGGACCTGGAGCTTTACAAGGAGACCAATGGAGCCAACAAATTCCAGTGGCAGGGGGGAGGGTGCTGGAGAGACTGATGCACCTACCAAGGACCATGCATAATGAAGACCTATACCCTATGCTCAGATGTAGTCCATAGGCAGCATAGTCTCCTTGTGGATCTGATAATATAGGGAACAGGAACTACTTCTGACATGGACTCTAGTGCCCACTTGTTGATCGCTTCCCCCTGGAGGGGCAGCCTTGCCAGACCACAAAGGAAGAGGATACAGGCAATCCAGATGAGATTTGATAGGCTGAGGTCAGATGATGGGTGAGGAGTGCTCCCTCTTTCTGAAAACTATTGGGGGGAAGGGAGACAGGGAGGGACTGGGAGGTGATGAGGGAGGGGCCTATAATCAGGATGTAAAGTGAACAAATTAAAAATAAAAGAAATAAATACAGGACTTGATACCCTATGAGCATATACAGGGGGAGGAGGACCCCCTCAGTCACAGTCATAGGGGAGGGGAGTAGGGGGGAAGCAGGAGGGAGGGAGGAATGGGAGGATACAAGGGATGGGATAACAATTGAGATGTAATATGAATAAATTAATAAAATACATTAATAAAACAAAAACAAAAATGTAGCTTTTTAGCATACTTCCTTCTCTAGTATATGTTTACATTTTATTCTGTGGAAATAAGATTCTGCAATAAGATAAGGCAAACTACTACCCAGAAAAAAAAATCAACAAAATGAGAAAACAAATCTTCAGTTATTTTGGAGCTGAATGACCAATTGATAGTTTCTGTGATATGCAGAGAAAGTTCACAAAGGATGCATTAGTAAGATGCTGAGAATTAAATCAGAAAAGATTTTAAAATATTCAGTTTCATCCAAACCCAAATATGGACAATTGTTATGTTTTTTTTGTGAAACTGGCAAATGGGAATAAAATTAAGGATGAAATATTTGAATGAAACAAACTTAGAAGGGCAGATACAAAAACTCTAAACAGACTTGAGGATGGTTCAGATGATTTGGTGTTGTCATGGTTATTTAGAAAACAATATGTCAATATCTCTTAAGAAGAGTGTTAAATTCTGAATTTCAAGTTCTTTGCACTAAGCTTCTTTGGTTAATTTGTCTCCTTTCACCATGAATAAGATGAAGCTTGTAACCACTTTATGGGAAGTACTTGGGCTATAGGGTTGGCATATTTTAAGGGACCCCAGACTAAATCCATGTATTCTTTACAGAGAAAAAAACCTCTCATATGAAAAATTAGTATGAATAAAATATTTTAGCAATCTCAGTCCTTAGGAAGAAACAGGGGGCCAGAAGTATATGTTGTAGACTCAATTTTCTTAACCAAAATATTTTATTAACAACTTATTAACTGAGCCTATGTCAATTATATAATCAAAATATAACCAAAACAGTAGGAAATGAAGATTAATTGACACAACAACAAAACCTTAAGGATATCAGTTCCGAGGAACGATTCTCCAGTAGGGAGCCGCAGGATTTCTTCCACTGGAACCCGGGGTAAGCAGACCCCAGAGCCTCAGCGGGAGCTGGAGCTCTGAAGCCTTCTCTCAAGCGGTTTTTCTCTAGGAGCGTCTTGAAGGGCAGCGATGAAGAGCCAAATCTATCCCAAGTATCCAATCTGCCCCGCTGCCAGTTCTGGGCTCATTGATATATCTCCTCCCAGAGTCTGTTCACGGGATCTTTTTCAGCTGGTAGCAATTAAGCTCCTGCACGAGGTGGTTGCTCGTCTAGTGAATTAACATCACCTGTTCTCTCACTAGACCGTTCCGATCCCACACTTGGGATCCTAAAGAACAGGTTTCTCTCCTTCAATATGTCCTTGAGAAAATGAATATATACAAAGAGCATAACTGTACACAATTGAAGTATTTTTGATGAACTTTCTAGAATATTAATGTTACAGCATCTAAGAGTTAGATTCATGGAGATAGTCTGTTGCCATACATATTTCTACAACATTTTCATACCAATGATGACACTTGGAGAATTGTAGTGTCTACATATGAGAAGCAATCAACAAGAGCTTGGAGCTGGAGAACTGGCTCAGTGTTTAAAAGCATCTTGCATGGGAAGTGAGCTCACGTCCCAGCAACCACATAGAGTGGCTCGCCACTGCCTGTAGCTCTAGTTCCAGAGGGTCCAACGCACTCATCTTGCCCCTGTGGTCAGCAGGCATCCATGCTGTGTACATAAATATACTTAAGCACATACATATATTACAGATATACAAAGTTAAACATTTGAAATATTATCAAAAATTTTCATGCTAGCGAAGTGGTTTTGCACTTAAGAACACTCACTGTTCTTCTAGACGTCTCAAGTTTTAGTTTCGTCGTTTAATGTTGCCTCAAAACTGTCACTAACTCCAGTCCTAAGGTGCAATGCCCCTTTTCAAAGCTCTGCAAGTAATTTATACATATGATGCATAGACATGTATGCAAGAAAAACACCCATTCATACAAAATAAAAATGATGTTGCACTCAGGTGCACACACACACACACACACACACACACACACACACATACACACACACACACACATGCATTTTCCTGAGGCATCAGATAATGCATGGTCTCCCAGACGTATTTTCTCATGTTCAAAGTTTGTCTAATATTACACAACAATTTGTACCATATGATAATTTTATATATTTAAGATATTGTTCATTTTGGATGGTAAATTATGTAAAAGTGTTACAATGATTGATAACTGACTACTGATAACTGCGCATAATGAGGAAGTCAGTTATAGGAAGCTAGATGTTTTGAAAATGCAGTTTTAGCATTTTACAACAGATAAAAGAATATGCCAGTACAATGAGAAAAGAGAGATCAGCCAGGCATTGTGGCGCACACCTTTAATCCCAGCAGTCAGAGAGGCAGAGGCAGGCAAATCGCTGTGAGTTCGAGGCCAGCCTGGTCTACAAAGTGAGTCTAGGATAGCCAAGGCTACACAGAGAAACCCTGTCTTGAAAAAAAAAAAGAAAGAAAGAAAGAAAAGACAGGGATCATGTCATGCTTGGAGAAAGTTGCCTTCTACCAAAACAGGGTAAAAACAGGCTGGGAAGAGACTTCATATGGCTGATGAGAACAAAGGGGCAATATATGGGAAAGCACATTTCTAGAAATGTACGTACACTTACTCCTCGTAGCACTGGATACTTGAAGTATGTTGTAAAGATGACCAAAATGGAAGAGAATGAGTAAGAGATACAGAACATGCACACCATGATGAGGACGGTTTGTGTAGCTCTGCCTTCACGTGACACTTTTAGAAAGTGCTGAGCACTGTGAATATGCCTGACTTGTCTGTTGTGTCTGTAGAGAACAGTCACCATAGAGACACTTGAGAAGGCCATGAGACCCAGACACACACCATCGGAGCAGCATAGTAAAAACATATAAAGTGCAGTTGCTAAATTGCCCGACGCAAACCAGGAGCAGTATCCATAGCTCATCCTGTTGGTTCCGTTCTTGTTGTAACGAGGGCCTGACACTCTTGCTGGGGTCAGCAGGTTTAGAAGAAATTGTGCAAGCCAGCCGAGTGAGCAGGAGGGACCAACGAACCTTGTGATTCTGTGTTTAAGCTTCATGCACCTGGAAGTACTGGGGCTGATTGTGATTGCTTGGAAGCAACTTAGTAGGCACATAGCATACAGGGACATCCCCCTTGTTACTCGGTAAATATACATCACCAATTTACATCCAATGTCATCTAGGAAATCTTTATATCCATAATCTGACATTGCCTGTGTAATGCCTCTTGAGATGAGAGACAAGCAGTTGGCAAAAGTCAAGTGCTCTGTAATCAGGTCTTTGGACATTAAATGCTTTCTACTGACTATCGAAATGACATAATAAAATAGTATTAAGGAATTACCAAGCATTCCCACTGTAATCTGGGAGAACAGAAAAATTCTCATCACAAAGTTTTCAGAAGTTTTTTTTTTTTAATTCCTATTTAAAAAGTAAAAGAATATATTATGGTCATGAGATGCTAGAAACACATTAGCAGTGTGCATTATTCTATGATGTTAGTTAAGTTAACATAGGTTTCAGTTTACTGTATTTATACAGCTCTCCTATTGAAAAGAACGACTAAAAGTTTGTTCTTTGTTAAAGTAAATATTATCATCTACTATTTAAATGGAAATTTTTGGATATGGTTACTGAAATATAATGTTTTCACTGTACAAGGTTCCACTTGACCTTCGACACAGCTATCAAGAGAGAGAGGGAGACTGACATATAAAATTGAGGATAACCTAGTCTACAGAGTCAGTGCCAGGACAGCCAAAAATACACAAAGCAAAACCCTGTTTTCAAAAGCCACACCCCCCAAAAGAAGACTACACCGCACACCCTAGAATGCTTATCACCAAGAGAATACACAATAAAAATGCTGCTGCTGATGTGGTAATAGGTAATCATTATCCTATCCTGGTAGGAAGGTAAAGTACTACATTCATTATGGAGATAAACACAAAGACTTCTTGAGATATTAAAAATAGAATTACCATATAACACAGCTTGATAATTTCTTGGCATATACCCAGGGGACTCTATGTCCTACCACAGATGTTTTCATATCCACAGAAGATGTTACTTTGTTCACAACAGCAAAGAAATCATGTGCATCCTAGATGTTCATCAGCAAATGACAGAAGTATGGTATCGCTACATGGTGGAATTTTGTTCATCTGTAAAGGAAAACAAAATGAAGAAATATTGAGAAATGAGATGGACTTCCAAATAATTCAGTAATGTTAAAGGTTTGGAGAGACAAAGACCACATGATGTTTGTCTAACAGGACATGTCCATATGAATATAATAAAAAGTGGTTATGAAACCAGAAAGGAGAATTTTTTAAAGCAGGAAAAAAAATAGGTATTGAGGAATCAAGGGGAGGATAATAGAGCAAATGTGGTATTAGCAAAGGATTATAAAGGATATATAGAGATTCAGGAGATGTTAGGGAGGCTGGAGAAGAAATGTGGAAGAAGAGAATCAAAAATAAATCCCTTTGAAAAATGTCAGAATTGTTCAATACTATATATACTAATTAAGATTTTCATAGACCAAATTCACACACACACACACACACACACACACACACACACACACACACACAC
>CAJRSG010015807.1:222289-232525 GCA_907169655.1 Acomys percivali
TTTTTTTTTTTTTTTCTTTTGAGATAGGACCACAGTCTAAGGCCTTTGGGGCTAATGTTTCAATTTCTGAATTTCAGGGCAAACAGTTTAACTTAACAATTAGAGTGCTTGGAAAGAGGCAGGGCATGGTGACCCACACCTTTAATGCCAGCGAACAGGAGACAGAAGCAGGCAGATTTCTGTGAGTTCAGTCCACCCTGGTGCACATGGAGAGTTCCAGAAGAGCTAAATCTAGGGAGAGCCTTTCTTAAAAAAAAAAAAAACAAAACAGGAAGAACAAACCAGAGAAAAAAGTATCCAAAAATGAAATGATTCCTGTGAGGGAAGCCCAGGACTGGGGAGGAAAAGCCATAAGATTGGGATAGAATATCATTCTCAGCTACTTAGTTAACTTGTGAGCAGACTAGGTTACAAGATACCCTTTTTCAAAAATAATCAAACAACTGTAAAGCAAAGATGTCGGGAGGGAGGGGAGAATGAATACTCGTTTTGACCACATTTTAATTCCTATCCACACAACAGTCCTCATACCAAATCTCCAAAACATCATATATTTCCTCCCGATAAATTAAAAGCCCCTCTCTCTGCTGACAGAGAGACGAGGTCTGATCAGCCCGTCTTTTCCTCTGTTGTGATTCAGACACAACCGGAAAGGCCTCTTAACCTCTGTCTCATCCCGCTCTGAAGGATTTGACCTTTTTCACTGAAGCACTTGGGATCCAAAACACTCTGGAGATTGTGAACTGTTAACAAGTGAGAACTCAGAGTCATGGCAGATAAATGCCAGTCTTGAGATCCCCTTGAGTGTGGTACTGTCCCCTTCACCACAGTGACTTACTGTGCTTGCTTAGGATGTAGTCTCCTTGCGGAGACTCATCCGGCATTGCGTTAGAGATGCAGAGCTGGAGTTGTGTTAGGATTCCCTCTGTGACTCTATGCCCAGGAAATGTGTATTTCCCATGTTTCCTCTGCTTGCTTGTTTTTCGCTGGGGTAGTAATGCAGCTGTCAGGTAACTCTGAAACCAAATTTGGCAGAACTCTCAGATGATTTTTTTGACTTTAATTATGTGTCTCTTACCTTTTTAATTTACAGCATTTACACATTTACCTATTGTTAATACAGGTCCTCTGTCAAAAGGCAGATACCAAACTGCCAGAATTGAATTTTTCTGAGGAGTCTCACCACAATGGCTTTGCAGTTCAGAGAAACCTTTAAGTCCGAGTCACCATCAAATGACCTTGAATTGGACAACACAGAGATTATTCCAACCCAAGTGTTTTTAGTGCAGTCTGGAGAAGACAGTTATAACTCCCCAACTTCTCAGCTCAACTTTCCCCCAAATGACAATGGCTCTTTGGCAAAGCAGGAACTGTTAAAACTCTGGGATATGTTTACCTCCTGGCTGCAGCCAGAAAAACAGAGCAAGGAGCAGATGATTTCTCAACTGGTCTTGGAGCAGTTTCTCATCACTGGGCACTACAAGGACAAGTTTGCCTTGAAAGAGAAATGGGAATCAAGTGGTAGAAACCTGGGGAGATTCATGGAGGATCTGACTGATGAGTGCTTGAAACCCCCTGTCATGGTGAGTACCTGGGGCTTGAGAGGGCTAAGTCAGGAAGAAAGACATTTATTCTTTTTTTTTTTAAGTGAGATTGCACTTCCCCTCCAAATTTGTTACAAGGGAGAATAGCTACTGCTCAGAAAGGAGCCCAGCAATAGTTTTGATAGTTCTAATTAAATTTAGTTTATTTACACGATGGCGGATAGACTGAGTAGTTGACCTTTATGGGAGACTGAAATGGCTTTAGATCTGGGAGATGGCTCAGTCAGGGAGGTGCTCACATTGTAATCATGAGAACTGTCCTGGACACTCAGCACACACCTAAAGATCTGGCCCCCAGCACCACTCTGTGATCCCTGTCCCTGGAGGGCAAAAACGATGGATTGAAGTGACTCCCTAACTTTCCAAATTGGCTAAATGTCAGTAAAGTGTCCTGTATAGATTACTGTGGTGGAAAAATGATAGAGGTTTCTGGTGTTCAGATATGACTCAGTTGTATACACAGCAGTGACAGAACCATCAAAAATGCCTTAATGTATACTGGTGCCTCAGTGCAAATGTTCAAATCTGGAAAGACTTAATATAGATATAAACGGGTTAGATCTTTGTTCAGGGTCTAGAATTGCTTAATTTTCAGTCTTTGACAGAAATGGTGAAGGTAGAGAAAAATTTAAAACACCCCATACACACATTGGAAGAGGTCACTATACAAGTCACACTTTAGTGTTTTAGATTATTTTGGTTTTGATTTCAGTTTGCTTGTGCGGTTTTTTCTCCCCCAATTGAGGTATAATTTCATAGTGCATCCCTGGCTGGCCAAGAACTCAGCTGTAAGTTAGACTCTCTCCTCTTCTTAAGTGATGGATGAGATGTATGGACCACCACCACATCCTGCTGTCCCTTGGAGTTCTTTTACTTTATAAACAAGTTCTCATTTTGTATGGGAATGTTCATTCAGAACACGGCTGTTCTGGCATGAGGTCACATCCAAAGACTTCCTAGGTCTTGTGATGTGCCTGGAAGTCCAAACACACCTTTAATCCAGGAGACAGAGGTAAACAGATCTGAGTTTCAAGGCCAGCCTGGTATAGAGCAAGTATCAGGTAAAGAAAAGGACCTAAGAGTCAAGGCATAGTGGGTACATGCCTTTAATCACAAAAGGAAGGAAACTTAGTTTGTAGAAAGAAGTACCGTGTTTGAAAATGATGTCTAATTGAGTGGCAGAAAAGGTGATGAATCAGAGATTTGACAGAGTAGGATGTGCCCAACTCTCAGAAAAAGAAGGAGGAAAGGGAAGCACTTAAGGGGCAATACAGAGACAGGAGAGGCAATTTTTGTTTTTTGTTTTTTTAACCAGGATAGGAGAGAGAGAACTCTGAAGGAATGAGCCAGAAAATGAGAAGCCAGAAAATTAGAGCAGATTGCTGAGTCAGTTTGAGGCCAAGCAGGGCAATTTTGGGACAAGTGAGAAGTCAGATTAAATAAGTGAGCTGGGAGAAGAGTTTCAGCCAGCTGAGGTAAAAGACCCAGAGTAGAGCTCAAAAAGAACTTGTAAGGGTGAGCTTATTAAGCAGTTAAGCCTCAAAGGCTAAAACCTAAGTTAGATTTTATGGAGGCTAGAAGCTTCCAGGACTAGGCCTAGTTTAGCAGAAGGAGGCAACAGTTGAGCCATGAGAATGCAAGGTACCTTTACATCATTTCACAGTTTTTTTTAAAATTCCAGTTTCACACATGTGATTTGTATTAAATTAAGAATTTCATGATTGAGCCAGGCATGGTGACACATTCCTGGAATCCGAGCACTCTGGGAGGGAGGAGCAAGATCTCCATGGGATTGAGGCAGCCTGGACTAGAGAGAGAGAGTCCAGGACAGCCAATGCCACACAGAGAAACCCTGTATCAATAAACAAACCAACAAACAAAATAATTTCATGATTGGAACTGAATTCCAGGTAAACTGCAGCTATAATATCAAGGCAAGTCATGTTCCTAAGAGCAGAGGCAATATGCATTTTGTGCAGACAGTGAAGGTGGTTGGAGGACTTGTTTCAGACAGCTTTGAGTTGTGTTAAGGACTCAATCGGAAACAAACAACCTCTCCTGAAATGAAAGGTGGTTTCTTGTTAAGGCCATCATTGGTAAAGGATAATTGTCTAGGGCTAGTATTCCATGAGAAAGACCAAAAAAAAAAAAAAAAAAAAAAAAAAAAAACCTAGAGGTATTAGAAATAAAACACAGGGAGAGACGGCTGACAGACATCGGAGTGGCAGCTACTGCAGAATTAATGTAGATAGACTTAAGGTTCCGGGCAAAAAAATAACAATTACCTATAGGTAACCCCACGGAATGAATTACAGTGAAGACCATCACCCAAAATTTTGCTTTAATTCTGCAAGCTTTATTTTCTGTCAGACAGGGCTATGCTTCTAAAGTGGGCTTTGAGCAAATGGAAGTGAACAAAGAGACAGTGGGGGGTTATATAGTATTTAAAACCTAAAACACTAGGGGAATCCAAGGGTTGGGGCTTTCCTTTTGTTTATGTAGTAATTTGGTTGAACATTTCAAAAAATTTACCTTATCAGGGTGGAGGTCAGAATGTGGTCAGAGTATAGGTGGCAGAACATGTCGAATCTCAGAGAATGGGTCATAACAAGGTCAAATTCAAGTTTTACAGAAAACAGCAGTGAACGCATTTTGACGTTGAATAAGCTGGTTTCTAGTCTTAAGATGGGGAAAGGCTGGTCCATCACCACTCAGAGGCTGGATGCTGAAGTAGAGGATTTCTCCGGGATAGCATGGACATTTACTAGAGAGTGAATCTAGGGTTCTGGGCACAAAGTAACAGTTTTATATCCTGGGGACAGTTGAAGGAGTGAGTATAAGTAGTTTGAGATTGATGAGGAACTAAGGAATACATAGAGACACTTTACAAAAAACAAACAAACAAACAAACCGAGAACAGACAAATCTCTTCAAAGGGATAAGAGGGGACCCAGAGATTAGAGGACCACCAGAGAATTTCTGTGTCAGACTTTTAGAAGGTTTAGGGGGCCATCCCTCTTTCCAGACTTCCCCTTTTCCTGATTGGTCCTGACTAGCTCTGGCCTCCCTTCCACAAGCCAGTCATTTCATAAGAGTTGCAGCATCTCGGGTAGGAAGTGTTGAGGAATGAGGGAAATCCCTGAAACAGTGAGTGTTCTTTCCTTTCAAAAATTTTATTTATTCTTCTCTCATATATAAATTCTTGACCACAGTATCCCCTACATACTTTCCTCCTAGTCTTTCCTTTCCCAGATCCCATCTTCCCCAGATCCACTCCTCCTCCATTTGCCTTCAGAAAAGGGCTGACCTCCCATGGATATCAACCTGACGTGGCATAAAAAGTACAATCCGACTAAGCACATCCCCTCATAGTAAGGCTGTATGAGGCAACTCAGTAGGAGGAAAAAGGTGCCCAAAAGCAGGCAAAAAGTCAGAAGACACTACTGCCTCCACAGTTATGAGGCCCCCCTCAAGAACATCAAGATATATGACCAAAGCAAATACGCAGAGGACATACCACAGAACCATACAGGCTCCATGATGGATGCTTAAGTTTCTGTGAGCCCCTACAAGCCCTGGGTGCTTGAATTCTGTGGGCCATGGCATGTGGCATCCTTGACACTGCTACAATTAGCAGCCTTTCATAAAGGGGCCAGCCCTAGTGGACCAGACTGTCCCCCAACTTCATCAGATTATCCTTTGATGCATTGACGAGTTGAGGAAAACATTTTGGCCAGACATTACAGAACCATAACCTTATGGTTTACTTAGGCACAGTGACTCAACGCAGTGTGAGTAGTAACTTTAGAGAGCAGAACTTAGAAATGTAAGGATAGCATCATTAGCGATGAGGGATGGACAGATGAGCTAATCCGGAATCTGGTGATCCCACACAAGCAGGTTGACAGCAGATTGTCATCCACTGGTTCTTTGACAATGATCACTTGGTTTTGATTACAGGTCCATGTCTCCATGCAGGGGCAGGAAGCCCTCTTTTCTGAGAATATGCCCTTAAAAGAAGTCATCACAATTTTGAGACAGCAGCAATCAGCAACATCTCCAACACAAGAGGATGCAAGTACATCCCAACAGATCCCCCAAGACATGTCCTTGGGGACAGGTGAGTCAGGAAGCTAGACAGAAGAGGGGGTGTTGTGTGGACCCCTACTTGGGCACAGTTCTGTAGAGTGTCTTATTTCCACAGGACATGAGGACAGTGAAGATAGCTGCAAAATCCCCTGGAACACAAGCGGAGCACGTGGCAGTGTCAGTAGTATTGGACCCGTGATGGACTCTCTTATTATCCAGCAAACACAGCCTCCTGAGCCTGAAGAGAGGGTTCTCTGTTATGGAGCTCCTCAGGATGTCAGGAGGTCAAGTCAGTGCACCTTCAGCTCACAGGAACAGTTCCTGTGGGTACCTTCTTCTGAAAATGTCCTTATGGAGGTACAACCAGTGTTTCTCTCCAGTAATGACCAGTCTGAGGACACTGGGGACGGCCATACCACTTTTTGGGCCACTGCCGACATTATAAATGGTGGAGTTAGCAGTACCATAAATGAGGGTAATTCCATTTTCATTATCCAGAGAGAGCAGTATACTGAACCTCCTGAGGGAAGTGTTTCATACGGAGTTCCTCAGGATTCTGGAAGAGTGATTTATGGTACCCACACGTCTCTGTGGGCATCTTCTTCTGAAGATATCCCTATAAGGGTACCAGGATTTCTCTCCAGGCCAGAGCAGCCTACTTCTGAGCCTGTCCCTTTTGGCCAGAATCATGAGGCAAACTCCACATTTGTTGGTCACCAAGAGAGACTTAACAGAGACCCCAAAACATACAAGTATGAGAACTATCCCAGAACCTTCAAATATCCCCATAGCATCTCAGTCCCGCAAAGAAATCACAAGAAGGAAAGGTCATTTTTCTGTCCCGAGTGCCAGAAAGGCTTTTATCGGGCCTCAGAACTCCGAGTTCATGAGGTCGTGCACAAGCCAGAGAAGCCTTTCACATGCACCACATGTGAGAGGTCCTTCCGGTACAAGACCAATCTCCAGGCCCATGAGAGGATTCACACAGGAGAGAAGCCCTATACCTGCTCCCTGTGTAGCCATAGCTTCCGCCAGTCATCCACCTACCACCGTCACCTGAAGAATTACCACAAATCAGCTAGCTTCTGCCCCGTTGCCCCACCTGTACGTAAAGAAACCTAGCTTCTGAAGAGCAGTTGGCCAGTGAGGATGTTTCATTGAATGCCCAGGTGGTCCCCTCGGCCTGTTGTCTCATCCCTCTGGCCCGTGAGGGGAAAGAACTATGAGCCATTTGTCAGTTTGTTCACTAAAGTTTTCCAAGTTCCTAAATGTTATCTTATTTCCCGTTAGTGAATAAAAGTTGACACTTTTTGTGTTTCTTCTATGTGTTGTGTGTCTTGTGTGTTAAGGCGTGCCTCTGGGTAGGGCCTTTGGTCCTTAACCTCTTACCTTATGTGACACAGAGTCTTTCTTGTTTAACAGTTTCTACTTCAGTCAAGGTGACCCCGAGAGGCTCATAACAGATCCTCTTAGCTTCATTCTTCACACGTCTTAGGAAGCTGATATGACAAATGTCTCTGCTACTGGATCCGCCTTTCAAAAACTTTTTAATTTTATGTGTGTCTAAGTGTCTATATTTATGCTTCCTGTTTAGAGACCTTGTATGTCAATGGGTCCATCCGATCTCCTGCTTTTATTTTCGTTAATTTGTTTTGACTGTTACCTGATCCAAAAGGAGTGTGCAGCTTTGATTTGCATCCCCTTGTTGTATTTCCTTAATTATTTGAAGATGAAGAGATATATCCGAGAGACAAGACATTATCTGAAAACCAGAGAAAGGGGATGTGTTTATGCCTTCATTTTTTGTTTTATATGTAAGAGTAGGTTAGGGCTGGAGAGATAGCTCAGTAGTTTAGAGCACCGCCTGCTCTTCCAGAGGTCCTGAGTTCAATTCCCAGCAACCACATGGTGGCTCACAACCATCTATATAATGTGATCTGATGCCCTCTTCTGCAGAGAAAGCACTCATATACAATAAATAATGAATAAATCTTAAAAAGAAATGAGTATTTTTTTTCTGCATGTATGTCTGTGTACCACATGCACAGCATACCTGCAAAGGTCAGAAGAGGGCATTAGACCCCTTAGGAGTGGACTTAATAATAGTTTTCAGCAAACACTGAGAGCTAGAAATAAAATATGGAATCTCTGGAACATCATGGCATACTTTTACACAATGAGCCAGCTCTCCAGCTCCATCCTGTTACATATTGCTTCTCATATGTAAACACTACAACCTTTCATGTGTCATCATTGGCCTGAAAATGTAAAAAAAAAAAAAAAAAAAAAAAAAAAAAAAAAAAAAAAAAAAAAAAAGAAAGAAAGAAAAAAGATAGGGAACAGAGGTAACTCTAAGAAAACTGATCAGCAAGAGAGAGGAAGTACAGGGGCATGGGGGCAGAGAGAGTACATATTCTAGAAATCAGGAAGGCAAATGAACCTAGGAAATATGGAAAATAAGTATTATTGATTTTTTTTTCTTGATCCTGTGACAAAACATGTGACGAAGGCAACTCAAAAGAAGGAAAGTTTTCAGGGATGGAGACATAGCTCAGAGGTTAAGAGCACAGGTCCAAAAGTCTTGGGTTCAGTTCCCAGTAACCACATGGTGGCTCACAACCACCTGTAATGAGATGTGGTGCGTTCTCATGGTGGGCATGCACACATGTGGGCAGAATACTGTATAAATAATAAAAATTCATTTTAAAAAAAAGAGAAGGAAAAGTTTCTTTCACACAACAGTCTGAGGGTGTAGTCCATCATCTAAAACTAACAGCAGTGAGGACTTGTGATGAAAGGAGCATAAGGTATATGTTGAATTCACACTAAGAAAATGGAGAGATGGTTGTCTACGTTTAGTTCGTTTTTATCTTCTGCACTTTTATTAAGACTTCACATAAGCCTTTGGGATGGTATCACAGAGACTCCAAGTGGGTCTTCAGCCCTCAGCTGAACCTCTCTGAAATGTAATTCTAGCCGTACTAAAAAGAAGAGTATGATATCCATACATATGATGCTTAACTATAAAAATCAATTATTCCCATATCTTGAATGGTCAAAATGTTATAGGTCACCCAACTTTAAAATGCAAATTTAACAATTTGAGATCTGATATGACATATATATATATATGTATGTATATATATTTGACATAAAATTCCAACACAGAATCAACAGTGATTTGTGTGTTTGTGTGTATGTACACCCCCAAATATTTATGCTCATCATATATTTAACAAATTCAGAAAAGTGCTTGTTGTTAAGTGGAGTGAAGTATGAGGGTAGGACAATGGAGATGGGGAAGGGATAACCAACACTAAAGATGTTTGAAAGAGCCATGTGAAATTGTTTGTGTGTGCGGATGTGTGCGAATTCAATTGGTCTTTCTACTACATGCTCATCTCAGAAGCCAGAGGTTGCCAAGTAAACCCATGTGTAACATGCACACTTGCACACTCTTTTTTTTTTTTTGAGGCTTGGCATGGTGCTTTATTTTTATTATTTTTTTTATTAATTTATTCTTGTTACATCTCTATGGTTATCCCATCCCTTGTATCCTCCCATTCTCCCCTCCCTCTCATTTTCCCCTTATTCCCCTCCCCTATGACTGTTCCTGAGGGGGATTACCTCCCCCTGTATATGCTCATAGGGTATCAAGTCTCTTCTCGGTGACCTGCTGTCCTTCCTCTGAGTGCCACTAGGTCTCCCCCGCCAGGGGACATAGTCAAATGTGAGGCACCAGAGTTGTTAGAGATCCCAGGAGAACTTCAAACTATATAGATTATTGCCACTGCTCTAGGCTACCCATGAGAATTTGATGACAAGACCCTCTAGTCAAATACACTACATACTTTGGACATGGGACATGAAAAATCAAGTTTGTATTGACCAAGTAGCTTCATCCCTGCTGGGTGGCTTTTCCTGTTACCTGAGGTGCATGGTGAAGAAAGTCAGTAATAGCTATGCATGTGTGCACTATAATTAGTTGAAAAGGAAGTTCAGAGCAAAATAACCCTACAGAACAGGCCCTATATGTATTTTTAAAAATTGACTCACTTTACATTCTGGTCAAAGCCACTTCCTTCCTCACCTCCCAGACCCACCTTACTTCCCTCCCCCCACCCCACCCCACCAAGCCATCCCTCTCCTGTATTCCTCAGAAAAGGGGAGCCCCACTTCCCATCCACCCCATTTCATCAATTTGTATCCTAGCTGAAAGTGTCCACTTCCCCTGTGTCCAGGCAAGGCAGCCCCGCCAGGGAGCACTAATTTAAAAGTTAGCAAGAGGGCGGGGCCCCAATCCGGTTCTGTTCGGTTCTGTTCGGTTCTTCGGCTCCATGACTGGCTCTGCAGCGCATGCGTCTCCCAGCCCGCGCTGCTGCCAAGATGCCTAAGCAGAAGGTGAGCTCTGTAGGGCGGCGAAGCTGTCCGGCAAGCCCGCCCTTGCCTAGGTGGACAAGAAGCAAAAGAAGGCCTTGGGAAAGGGATAAATCATCAGACAAAAAAAAAAAAAAAAAAAAAAAAAAAAAAAAAAAAAAAAAGG
>CAJRSG010015807.1:272525-293717 GCA_907169655.1 Acomys percivali
CATGGAGGTACATGTCTTCCACAGAGCATCAAAACATCATCTTCAGCTCTGTGTATACAACCTTGCCTGTAGGGGATGAGCGCTTTGGGCAATCTTCAGCCATCTTGTCAGAGCCTAGATTCCTATCTCTCCAGCAGTCTGCCATTTACCAGACATCAGCTGAAACTGTCCTTGTTAGGCCTTTAGATTAAGGATAAGATTTAGATGGTGCCACCCAGTTGTAGTTTAACAATGAGAGTAGAGAATTCTGGGAAGATATTCGGTGTGGCAGGATGTTGAGACCTGCTTGGAATTCCTTGCATCTTGAGATAGCCTGCAGCTGGGTTGCCATAGTATAATGGTTTCCTGCCTATTCCCTTATAAAAATTGTGAAATTTCTCAATTAATGGGGTTTAATTAGAATCCAGACTTGCCCCCTTCTTCGTGTCTTGAGTTCTGTCCCTATGCTGGAAATTCTCCTCCAGAGACTTAGTCGAACGCTGGCAGGCCGGGCCTCTTGCCCTTTCCCACTAGGTAGAATAGAGAGGCAGGGCTTTGCAGGAGCCAAAGGAAAAACTTGTCCCCACATCAGTTGAAATCACTGAAAATGTTGGAGTTTTGCAAAAACAAGTAACTCTGAACTTCTCATAGACAAGGTCACAGGGCTTCCTACCAAATTTAAATGAGAATTGATTATTTTTCATATCCGAATCTCATAACTGATCCATGTTTGAATCAAAGAGGCCAGACCGAGCTTTTGAAATCAGAGCAGTTCACTGAAGCTGACTGTGGTCTGACCATCAACTGCATCCAAACTGTGCAGGAATCCCTTTGACATCAGGCAGATGCCAAATCTGAGAAACAAAAGAATTTGATATGCTGGATTCATAGCAGCTCCCATGTATCCTGAGGGCAACCTAGGGATCTTGTCCATCCAGCTGTATTTATAGAGTTCAGAATACAGCATGGCACCTGCGGACTTTCTCTGTCCAGAGGTTCAAAGCCCCTTTCCAATGGGTCTGAATTCCTAAAGTCTCCTCCTTCGCTTTTCTGTTTTTAAATGCTCAGATTTTAAAGGGGAAATATGACTTTTGTTTGTTCTTTTTTTTTTTTTCCATGTTGTTTCCCCTCTATTCAACTTAGCTTACTCCTCCAAGCCCACGGCGACCGGTCATATTATTATCTTTTATACCCTCTCTCATGTCTTGACTACTGCAATTCTGTAGGTGAGCGCTGCAGCTCCTGCTGGGGCCCAGACTCACATTCTCCTGGAAGGGATCACCACAGATGGCTGGGCGATCCTTTGCCTTCCACTGGTTGGAGGCCAAAACCCTTCCCGCTGCCAGTGTCTGCAATGTCCAGTAAAAGGAGCCACACGTGACTGCCCAGTGCACCTCAGAGCAGAAGTCCAGGAAGGAATCCTCTTTCAGATCTACAGAGATCTCCTGGGGGATGGCCTCCAGCTTGCTAGGATCCAGGTTGGCCATGGAAATCTCCTCCATCTTGATCGGTAAACGACTTTGTGGAGGCCGCTAGCTGTCCTCTCGGGACCAGGAAGTTTCCTCCAGGGAGGCAACTGCTGAGTCTCGCGACAGCAATGGCTAATCCAGAGCCCCAACGGTCGCTGTGCTCTGAGTACACGCACGTTTCATGATTCTAGGCTGCACCGGGGCCTGACTCACGGCTAAACCGTTGCGGTTCATGCCTCTTCCTCTCACAGACTGTCTGGGCAAGATAAGAATTCTTAATCAAGAGAGAAAATTTTTTAAAATACCGATTGAGAAACCTTGCTTCAGAGACTTCCCCTGAGCACTCTCATTCAACAGGGACATGCAAGCCTATATTTTATGTTCTGGTTTGAGGGAAGTGGATGAAAAACTTCATGCAGGTTGATGCTTTGAACCAATGAGCATTTTAGGGAGAATTCTGACAGTAGTGGTGTTCGCAGTAGGATGTGGTACAGGGAAAAGCTCTGTCAATGAGAGGAAGCACCTGTGTATGGGAAATATGGCTAGAGTGAAGAATTTCTATTCTTTGTGACTCGACCAAGTACCGTGATGAATTTTCAGTTGAAAAACACACTATGAGTAAACCTTATTATTTTTTCTTTTTCCCGAGTGGGGTCACACCATTTTCCCTTGCTGCATCTAGAAACAAAGCAGATGGCAGCATTCTTAAAAGAGAGAGTTGCAAACGTACACGCAGTCACTGAGTCGAATAGGTTCAACAGTCACTTCTTTGTCACAATCTCTGTGCTGTTCTATAGGGTGACAATGACTTACGTCAAAAAACACTAAATTTATAGGAGGACGATAATGAGGAACAGACATTAAGGGTTACTTGGAAAAAGTACTGCTCATACCACACTAAAATAGTATGCGTCAGCGATCAGATCCTCTTTCAGTACTGATTTTTGTTATTTGTAATCTCACTTAGTGGTAATTATATTTACTTACATCAACTTCACATTAATTTGTTTTGAAAAGAATTTGTGTAGTTTTATTATAATTAAAAATGAAATTTAGAATAGCTTTTAGTATTTCTTTTTTGATTTCTACTGTTTCTTCTATACTTTTTTAAAAAATGCTATATACAATATTAATAGGTTTAGAAAATAATGCTGTCTTTTGTACACTCATTGCTTTCAGTGGTTTTTGAATAGTCAAGAATTATTGTTATATGATGTTATCCATCCTGACAATTATATGTTATTACCTTATGATATTTTTTTTGTTCCTCTCCTCTGTGAATTTTTTGGTGTATTTAATCAGCTGTGCACCCAAACTCTTGGAACATCTACAAAATTGGGTACAATTTTCTGTGATGAGTGCAGAGAGTGAGATTCAAGTTCCTTGACTACACTGGGGAATCTCATCAGCCGTGTCCTTGGGAAATGGTTTTCCAAAGCAGGATTCCATAACACGGGTGAAGCCTGACGTGGAAGCAAGGAGAGCTATAGCTTCAGAGTTCACGAGCTACATCCCTGGGATCTGGAGCTTAGCCATAGCCAGGAAAGAATGAGAATAGAGAGCCTGTGTTCCCCTTCAGTGAGTTCTGGAACAGGATGTGACACCACATCGCACAGCAACACAGGGTGATGTTTGGGCCATTTATCAGTAAACAGGTAAGTAACAAAGCAATAGCACCAGTATGATGCTATAACTGTGCTGTCTTGTGAGAGTGCTGGCAGATGGATGCTGAAAGGCCAGGATTGATTTCCCATTGCACCAAGCACATGCCTTGGGGGGAACACATGGGACTCATAATCAAGTGCCGAACCATAGATTAAGTGATTTATAAATAAACACCTAACGTAAGTTATATTAGGAATGCAAAAAAATGTAGCATACCAAAATATTTGGAAAGTGTTTTTCATTTGCATATTAAAATAATTATCACTTTCTTACTACATCACAGTGAAGCTTCCCCTGGAGGAAGAGTGAAAATCCGTGATTAATATGTCTACACAGAACAACACAGGTAAGATTTTTGATATTTGCTTAACTCTAAATCAGGGTTCTCAACCTCTAGGTCATGATCCTTTAACCGGTCAAATGACCATATCAAAAGAGTCACATAAGGCCATCACGCATATCAGGAATTGAGATTATGAGTAGCTAAGTTATAATTATGAACTGGTAGAGAAAATAGTTTTCTATTTGAGAGTCAGCCCAGTGTGACGAGCTGTATGTCAGCATTAGGATGGTTGAGAACCACAGCTCTACCTATAAATAAATATGCCATAATAAAAAGAGTAAAAAAAAATTGCGTGTCCCAGAAAGAAGTAAAGAATTCAAATATAAATTCAGAGATTACTTCTAAGAAAGTTCATATATCAAACCATATTGCCCGAAAAAGATGAGTTTAGTTAATTTGGGGCCCTGGATATGAAATATCTCTTAATACAAAAGAAAACAGAGTGTTAAGATCGTACATTGTATGTGTTCTGTATATACACATTATAGCAATTTGGACTTGTTATGTGTTCTTTCTTCTTTCCGTTTTTATAATGAATATGTTACGTTTTGTATCTATGTATTATTGCATAGCTTCACTTCACTAAAATCTGGTTATGTCACAAAAATATACAGTATTCAATCATATTCACTAATTTCTTGCCTAATATGTAACTACACTATTATCTTTCTAAAATGTCTATTTAGACAGTTTTCTCTCATTGTTATTGTTAAGTGTCTCCACTTAAAGGTGACTGTTTTGTTTGAGCACAAAGTCTATCCTTCCATTTTATTTTTTCTCTCTCTTTCATTTTTGTCAGTACTAAGGATTGGACACAGGGCTTTGCGAGCATTCTAGAAAAGCATTCTCCATACTATCTGTACCTCTAGAACCTCATTTCCCAGTCTATATTTACAATATGGGATATATTGACCCATGGTTGACATGCTCCAAAACGGGATTTCCACAGCAATTTCCCACAGCAAGAGGAAAACTGAAATGACACCATTCTGTAACACAGAGCAGTAAACGCACTGTCCTAGTCCACTGAATCTTAGTAGCGTCTTTCAACAATGGAATTCTTTCCTTGTGTTGAAAACTGTTTCCTGGAGGAAATACTGAGGATCCATGCAAAGGACCCTGTTCCCAACAGAGATGAGTGGAGTCAGAATTATTACTGTAACATGGGGAAGTTTCTTTTGCCTTATTTGATTCTGAATATTACTAGATTTTTATTTGTGTGAATGGGTGTTGAGTCAAGGACTCTACATACTGAGAACAAGTTTTGTCACGAAGCCACAATTGCATGCCACTTGTTTTGAGGATTCAAATGCTCTATCTCATCATAGGAAATGCTAAGAAGTTCTCACTGGGCGTTTACACTCTTTAAATGAAAAAAAAAATTAAACAAAACCAAAAACCAGTTGTTTTGTCCTTTATGGAAAGCAATTGGAGGCATTAATTGAAAACTTGAGTAAACGAATAGCCTCTCTAGAAGCATATAAAATTATCTTCTGTGCCCCACAGCTCTCCTCTAGGATTTTTCTTCTCTGACCTCAGGGATGATGCTCTTCTTCTCTCTCACTAAAGATACAGCACAGGTTGCCGAACTACGAAGTCAGTGTCTTTCCAGTAGTTTTCAGTTTCTCATTTTCACCAGAAAGGGAGGCACAGTGAGCACACTGAGCTTTACTGCACTGATAGCTGGGAATTCTTCGCAAAGATCTTAGTGCTCCAGTCTGTTTCTGCCCTCTGTGTTATGCCATGCTATAAAAGAGAGTCAACATATGTCCATCTTTCTTCGATAGGGCATTCCTTTTCTAAAATGAACAATTTCAGATGAGTAGGTCATGATATTCTTCATATTTTAGTGATAAGTATACTCTTTTAAAATTCTTCCTAGATCCATTTGTCAAAACCACCCACCCCTTCATCACCACCACAACAAAAACAACAGCGGAAGGTGGAGGCTGGAGGCTATCCTGAGCTCTTCAGGCAGCAGCCTATCCAATCAGTAAGTCCAAGGTTTAATGAGAGAACTTTTTTGTGGGAAAACACCAGGTCAGACACGGGTGTAACTCAGTGAGTCACACTTGCCATTCAGACCAACTGACCTTAGTTTACTATGGTTTAGACAGTTTTGCAACGGCAGTTAGATTATTCACTTTAGGAGCCATCAACCAAGTAAAAGAATGAGCCAGATCAATGTAGCTAGATGAGGCAGTGCAATAGCTTTGCTTTTGACAGTGTGTGTCACTGAATTCAGGGCCTCACATATGTTTTTGTCACGTGTTACACCATGTAGGGACATCCACAGCCAGTATGTCAGAACACTTATAACCTCTTCCCCTAATGGCTAAAGCACCAGCCATTTCTTTTGAAATATACAGTACATATACATGGGTAACAAATAGGGTTTTCTAATTATGTGCTTGACTTTCACAGGATGGAGTGGTGGACAAATAAAAATGAGAATAGATTGTGTGGAAGAGAAAATATATGTATGGTGTAATTCTGTATGTCATGAAGCTATAAGATGGAAATATAGATATATATTTTTGGCATTGACCCCCAGAGTCCTCTGAATTATTTATAACCCAGATATCAATCTGTAGTGCAAAGCACTCCCCAAGGTTGGAGACTGTGTTGCACAAAACCAAGCTGCTCTGAGCCCAAGTGTTGCCTATGCTTAGGTGTTGTCATAGTGACGCTTGTTAGTATAGATGCCAATGGTATTTCCAGACATATGGGTGCTAGGTTTAAACCTGGTCATATGTCTCAGCCTCTCCCTGATGTTTCTATATGGTGAGACCTATGATTTTCTATAATTAATGTTCTGTAATATAGAGGTATTACAGATTATAACACAATTCTGTAATATAGAAGTAACAAGAAATGTGTGTCATGCTATGAGCAAATATTTCCTCATGGGCCACAGTATAGGAAGAGACAGGTGCACAGAAAGTCTAGACTCATGTTTGGCATCTCAGACTCAGATTACTGCGTTCACAGCTGCACACATTTATGCTGGCAAAGCAGATGCTCCATTATTTTTGCAGTGGTCTGTTTAACAAGCCCATCTCACAGATAACTCGAGTTTTTTAGTATGATCATTACTCTCTCACCAAACAGTATAGAGCACAGCTTCTCAAAACCTCCTGAACCCTGAAATAGAGCTATCTGTACTTGCTAACATTTATAGTGCTAGATAAATATAGGTATATTTTGTGGGGATTAAAAAAAATCAGTGGTCTTACCCATTTCTGGACCCTACTAGCTACAATACTAACCTGACAAACAAGATATACATATGGATGCAGTGTTTGGCTTGATTCCTGTGTCATAGTTAAATGTTTCCTGAATAAGTTTTAACCTTATTCGACAAGACTGAATTTCATACCTGGAATTGCAAACCTTGGTTAATATGCATGGCTTGGTCAGTCCTAGCCTTAAACCTGCTGTTGGTATTTTACTAAATGGTCATGCTGTCAAATTGGCTTCTTCCTGCTAGATTTATAACCATATAATGTGCTTCTCTCAAACATGGTTAGAGAAACTTCTGCTTTCATTGGCCAGTAATTCTTGCAGAGACGAAAATCACTCAGAATGCTGTAAGAGAGGTGGTGAGTGCTCATCTCTAAATGAGATGTCTGTTCCGTACTTCTTTCACCTTTGCACACATTAAAGACAAAGTTCATTCTTATACTCGTCATCAATGAATTGACGTTCATTAATGGATATTCAATGTAAAGCACAGGACTGATTTTCTTAAATATTTTAACATATTATATGTTACCTGTATTACCAATCTCAGATATGTTGGCATATTAAGTCAGCCCTAGTTTTGTTTATATAGTTGTGAACAAAATACACAAAAGAAAAATTGGAAATGTATGCCGAGAGGCAACTGTTTCAGAAAACTTCATCATGTTTCATTTTTTTTCCCAGAATGCTTTCAGGCTGTCATCATATACTTAATTTTATCACATTATACCAAATATTCTAATGATCTCCCATAATTACTATCAAACCAACTTTTAACATCCTCAGAATAACCAACCACCTTGCAATGGAATTGAAGACCCACATCAGAAGATGGAACTTAAACATGGTACCAGTACCAGGAACAAAACCGTGTAGCTGGTAACTACACTGTATTTGGGGAAGAACTTAATGCTATTATTCAGCTAAATATACATAAGAAAAATGATTAGATTAACCCCTAACATCATCTTTATTCTGAGGGATTAGTATCTCACTCAACCCTCACCAGAGAAGTTTCTTTTTGCAGTCTATGGTGATTAGCGCAGAGGCCCGCAATCATTCATTTTGCTGAGAATAAGAGGCTCTAGATTGCCCTTTTAAAAATCAGTACAGCCACTTTGGAAATCTATCTGGTGCTATCTCAGAAAACTGGGAATAGGGCTTCCTCAAGACCCAGCTATTCCACTTCTTGGAATATACCCAGAAGATGCTCCAGCACACAACAAGAAAATTTGCTCAACCATGTTCATAGCAGCCTTATTCATAATAGCCAGATCATGGAAACAGCCTAAATGTCCCTCAGTAGAAGAATGGATAAAGAAACTGTGGTACATATACACTATGGAATACTACTCAGCTATTAAAAACAAGGAATTCCCTAAATTTGTGGATAAATGGATTGAGCTAGAAATGATCATAATGAGTGAGTTAACCCAGAAGCAGAAAGACTCAATTGGAATATACTCACTTATATCTGCATACTATCCCAAGGGGCATGTCCCACGAAAGCCTTCACTTACCAGGAAACTGGGACAGAGGGGAGAACATCCTATTGGGACTCTAGTGAGAGAATCATGTGAGAATAGCAAAGTAGAAGGATCCAGAGGGTCCTAGAAACCTACAAGTAGAACATTATGATAGGCAGATTTGGGCCCAGGGGTCCCGCTCAAACTAAGGCACCATCCAAGGACAATACAGGCGGTAAACTTTAAACCCCTGCCCAGATCTAGCCAATGGTCAGAACAGTCTCCACAGTTGAGTGGAGAGTGGGATATGACTTTCTCAAGTACTCTGGTGCCTCACATTTGACCATGTCCCCTGGAGGGGGAGACCTGGTGGCACTCAGAGGAAGGACAGCAGGTTACCGAGAAGAGACTTGATACCCTATGAGCATATACAGGGGGAGGTAATCCCCCTCAGGAACAGTCATAGGGGAGGGGAATAAAGGGAAAATGGGAGGGATGGAAGAATGGGAGGATACAAGGGATGGGATAACCATTGAGATGTAACAATAAGAAATTAATAAAAATAAATAAAAAAAAATCAGTCATCCATATCACATCTTCCACCCACGACTCAGGGATCATCATCCAAGAAAAGACAAAGAAAGTGAGTAAGATCCAGAAGTGGTAGATGGCTCCAAAGCAACAGGTTTTGTACGGAGAGAATGGGACACTTACTTGCACATGCACACGTGGTTTTCCATGTTATAACTGTATGCACAAGACTTGCAAATGACAAAGCTAGACAAAAATCCAGGCAGATAGAGATTTTCAGAAGGTCCCACTCCTAATACAAGAGCTATTATCCAAAGGATGATCCAATTAATTTTTTAAAAATCCACAATTTGAGAGACTAACCATGCTTCCATAGATGCCCCTGTATGTGACACAGGGTTTTTAATGAAACAAGTGATATTTTAAGGAAATAATGAATTTGGGATGGGGGCAGAGGGGAAACAAAGGACCTCACAAGGAGATAATAAAGGATGGACTTGACTAAAACACATGTCTGTGTGTAAGATATTCAGAAACATTAAAGTAGTAAGGGGTCTAAATATTTTTTTAGGCTCTAAGCTGATTTCTGTGGAAGAAATCACAGAAGCCTAGACAAATGATGCGTAGACACTTTTGTACATTTCCCATGACTCTGACCACAGGAGACACTGTTAAGCTTCAAGGATCAATAAAACTTAACTACTATTAAATACACCTTGTCCCTTGGAGACATTAGGAGAAACTTTTAATTTTTTTTTTAAATTAGCAACTGAAAAAAGTTTCAAAATGATTTTGTCTCTAAAACTAGTGCTGTCATTGCCACTGCAGGGCAATGAAATGAAATGAAAATTGTCATTCTGGAGGGAGGTGAGGTCACAGTCACAATCTCTTCTGTGACACTTGAGTTGCTTTCTTCTCCCCACAGTGCTGGTTATTATGATCTGCGGTTCAGCAACTGAGCCCACCATCCTGCAGAGTCAATAAGTCAGGTGAGGAGTTGATATGCTAGAGTGTTCTGCAAAGCCAGCAAAGCAAAGAGGCCCGTCAAATATTTGTTCCGGTCATGGGAATCTGAGGTAGGAACAGATAGTTGGAAGAGATTGAGAAGCCACAAGAACAATTCCATACCTTAAACGTGGGTAAGAAAAACAAAAGGGTTCATAGCCTTGTGCTATTCCGTGTTGTTCCTTAGTGTAATGTAAGTCCATCACCGAGGGTGACTGTGACACCAGAGCAATGCAGCCATTCTGTGAATGTGCTGACAGAATGTGGTAATAAGTCCATTTGATAATTCACCTTAACTTACGTGATGTGTAGACTAACTTTTCAGGTATTATTATAATTATGGTTGAGATTACCATATATTCACACCATAGAAACCAGTAAAAAGGTAATATAAAAAGCACACATCCATGGGACGGTGCAGGATGGGAATGTCTCCTGGAGTAAAATGTATTCACATGTAAAATTTATGTCAGTACATTTATGAGTTATAGAGGGAGTAACTGTGTTTATATTGAGTGACCCCTGATACAAGGACTGCTTGGAAACCTCTCTTGGCCTTAGGAAGGTATTACTGAAGGGACATTATAAAGTGAGTTATCAGGCAATGAGAGCGAGGAACAAATATGTCCTGTTGTCTCCACTGGTTTTTTCATATTCTAGTGATAAGTATAATCTGATGCATGATTTCCTTCACCTCTTATCGTTGTCACTAATGGACCACAGGGCCTTGTGTATGGAGGGTCAAGACTCTACCCTTCAGCCATGTTTGAGTTCAAATAGTTATTTATTTTAGTTTTTAAAAAAGTTCATCTTTTCACGTGTTTTCTGATTTGTTTCTCCATGTCTTATCCCTCTCCACTATCTGATGGAATTATGTATATATATATATATTGGTTTTTCGAGACAGGGCTTCTCTGTGTAGCCTTGGCTGTCCTGGACTCACTTTGTAGACCAAGCTAACCTCAAACTTACAGAGATCCATCTGCCTCTGCCTCCCGAGTGCTGGGATTAAAGGCATGTGCCACCACACCCGGCTGGAATTATAATTTTTATTACAATGCCATCATCACTATAAGAGTAGTAAGTATGTATAAAATTTGAAGTGAAATAGTTTAGTAACAACTTTTTTCTTATGCTAGTTCAGCACACACTTGTATTTCCTGTTGCACTTTATACATAGTAGTGTTGCTGGTAATTCATCTGTGATTAACACTATAGTTTTTACTCTGCAATGACAACAATGCAAACTTGCAGGAACATCATAATAATCAAGTCTCTCTTGTGCTAGTCAAAAGAAACTGGAAGATGGGATGGCTTTCTCCCATGTCAGATCATACTTGGAGCATTGCTTTTTATTAAAATCTCAAAACCTTTCTTTGCATTTTCATTTGCCTGTGAAATAAAAGGTAATGTCAAAATGAAAATTTATTTGTATATATATTTAAGTTTTTTAAAATTTTAATTTGCTCACTGCATATCCCAATTGTATCACCCTCTTTTTTTTCCTTTTTTCTTTTTAATTTAAATAGTTTATTCAGATTACATCTCAATTGTTATTCCCTCACTTGTAACTTCCTGTTCCCCCCTCCCTCCTTCCCTCTTTCACCCTATTCCCCTCCCCTAGGTCTGTGACAGAAAGGGATCTCCTCCCTCACCATAAGATCACAGCCTATCAGGTCTCATCCTGGTAGCCTGCTTCCCCTTCCTCTGTGTGCCACCAGGACTCCTCACCAAGGGGAAGTGGGCAAACAGGAACATCAGAGTTCATGTCAGAGGCATTCTCTGCTCTCCACACAATAGTGGAGAATGTGCTGTCCATTAGCTAGATCTGAATAGGAGGTCTAGGTTTACTGCATGCACTGTCCTTCCTTAGTACAGTAGTATGAGGAGAACCCCCCTCCGGGTCCAGATCTGCCAGCCTTGATGGTCTTCTTGTAGGGTTTCTGGACACTCTGGGTCCTTCTATTTCCCCATTCTCCCATACCTAAAGACCCAATAGGAAGAAGTCCCAGCATCTTTCCCAATTCCCTGCAAAATTAAGACTCTCAGAGGACATCCCTGTTGGGCTAGTGTCCAATTATAAGTGAGTACATACCGTGTGTGTCTTTCTGGGTCTGAGTTAATTCACTCAGGATGATCATTTCTAGTTCCATCAACTTGCCTGCAAATTTCAAGACTTCCTTGTTCTTAATAGCTGTGTAAATGGACCACAGCTTCTTTATCCATTGTTAGACTGAGGGGCATCTAGGTTGTTTCCAGATTCTGGTTATTACAAATAAGGCTGCTATGAACATAGTTGAGCAAATGTCTTTGTTGTGTGCTGGTGCATCTTCTGGGTATGTTCCAAGGAGTAGAATAGCTGGGTCTTGAGGAAACCCTACTCCAAATTTTCTGAGAAAGCACCAGATTGCTTTCCAAAGTAGTTGTACAAGTTTGCAATCCCACCAGCAATGAAGGAGTGTTCCCCTTTCTCCACATCCTCGGCAGCATGTGCTGTCACTTGACTTTGATCTTAGCCATTCTGATGGGTGTAAGATGGAATCTCAGAGATGTTTTGATTTGCATTTCTCTGGTGACTAAGGACATTGGGCATTTCTTTAAGTGTTTCTCAGCCATTCGATAGTCCCTTGTTGAGAATTCTCTGTTTAGCTCTGAACTCCATTTCTCAATTGGGTTATTTGGTTTGGTGGTGTTTAATTTCTTGAGCTCTTTATATATTTTGGATATAGTCAGATATAGGGTTGGTGAAGATCCTTTCCCAGTATGTAGGCTGTCTCTTTGTTCTGTTGACAGTGTCCTCTGCCTTACAGAAACTTCTCAGCCTCACGAGGTCCCACTTATCAACTGTTGACCTTAGAGCCTAGGCTGTTGTTCTGTTAAGGACATTATCTTCTGTGCCAATAAGTTCTAGGCACTTTCCTGCTTTTTCTTCTAACAGATCTAATGTTTCTGGTTTTATGTTGAGGTTTTTAATCCAGTTGGACTTTAGTTTTTACAGGGTAATAAATATCCCAATGGTAACCCCCTTCCTTTATCCTCTCCTGGTCCCACTCTCCCTCTCTCATATCCTCTCCCCTAGCACTCAGAAAGGGGAAGCCCTCCTCCCCCATCATTGGATTTCAGCCTATCAAGTTTCATCGGGACGGTCTGCACCCTCTTCCTCTGGTGCCTGGCAATGCTGCCCTGCCAAGGGGAAATAATCAGTGAGTGGGCCACTAGATTCCATGTCAGAGGTAGTCAGCACTAAAATGTATTTTTAAATGCTTAATTTATTATCAATTTTGATTTTGTAGACATAAATGTTTTGCATGCACATATATACATATCTTTGTTTATGGGTGTTTATCTACATGTGTGTATGTGTGTATGTGTTGGTATGTGTGTGTGTGTGTATGTGTGTGTCTGTGTGTCTGTGTGTGCAGTATGAGAATGAAGAGACTACAGAGGACAGAAAAGAATGTTTGAATGTCCTGGATCTGGAACTATAGTGTGTTGTAATCCACCGTGTGGGAGCTGACATCCAAAACAGCAGATCCTCTGCAACAGCATCAAGAGTTCTTTACCACTCATCTTTAATCCCTCCCAAATAAACCCTTTATATAGCCAAAAACATACAAGAAACAGCAACATAGTGAGCAAATGTCAAGTGAGGAAGAGAAGCTACATAGAAGGCTGTGGTATGTTTGAGAACATCTTTCATAGCTTTCTGAGCATAGGTTAATGTGACTGTGTTTGTGCCACACTATTCATGTCCAGGACTTTCCAGTACCCTGATACAAAGAGATTTTCAATTTAAAGGGTCATTTACCCTTTGTCTTTCTATGTTCTGGTCTTGACAGTGGAAATAAATCTACCCTCTACATCAGACATTTATGAATATAAAAGATGCTATAAAACTGAGAGGATAACACTGATCCAGAAATTTTTTACCAATGTAGGGCTGGTTACATGCTTAATTAATAAAAATTACACCTGATATTTGTTATAATGTTCACAATAGATAGAATAGAGGACACGAATCTAACCTGTAATCCAAAGAAAGGGAGAGATCTGGTATTGATTATGGAACTGGAATCTTTATCAGGACCCATTACAGGACATGCAAATTAGAGGAGACTCTGTAGGGAACACTCTGCTTGGGGAAGTCTTTACAACAAGGAAGAGTGGTGGTTTTCATAACATGGCTCATGAAGTCACTGAAAACGGGTGCACCATAATCAGTCTGAGAGCTTTGTATGAGGGAAAACAAGGATTGCAACCCAACACTTCCTCTTGTGAAGAAATGTGCATGTGTTAGTCAATAGAGAATAAAGAATTTCCTGATTGACCGTCTTTTAGGAGTTACTAAGGCATGTTATTTCTAGTTGATATGTTAGGGAATATAGGGGACCGAACGACCATAGATGACAGTGAGGCATGATTGAGGGAGGAGGACACATGAGAAGCAGGGATTTTTGTCTAGTTCACTGAGTGGTGTACAACTGTGTTTAGTTAGGAAAGAAATCAAATCAGTGGGACCTCAGCACTGGTACCGTTCTTTCGGTGCTGTGTTGATCCACACTATGATCAGGTAAGAAAGACTGAAGAATTTGATTGATTCATATTGATACACATCCACTAAAAATAATTTTAAAATTATGTTTGGTGTTAGACATTTAACTCTTAAAAATTAATCAAACTGAGTAGTAGTGAGAATATTGGATTTCAATGGATGTGAATTTACTCTCCTTTTGTGTGGAGAATCAAATGGATTTGAAAACAAACACACATTTCCAGGTTGAATACAGCAACTTCACAGATCTTGGCACCGGAATGCTTTGCACTGTGGTAGGTGTTGGTCACCATTTTCTTTTCATTAACATTGATTCTTACCTCACTACATTGAATGCTGGTGGATACCGAAGTCCTCAATTTTATTTCCTATTTTAAGAAGTGTTTATTCTTTTTTAAAATTATTTTTAACTTGTGTCATTTACATTCCCATTGGAGCCCATGCCTTGTCAACTCATGGTCCCGCCCTCCCTCTTTCAGTACCCTCTCCTCCTCTCCTAGTCCTCAGAAAGCAGAAACCCTGTTCCCTCATCATCTAACTCCAGCCTATCAAGTCTCCTCTGGACTGCCTGTACCCTCTTCCTCTGTGGCCTGGCAAGGCTGCCCACCGGAGGGAAGTGATCAATTAGTGGGCCCCTGCGAACACGACAGAAGTAGCCACTACTCCCGTTCTTATAGGATCCACAAGGAAACTGTGCTGCATATCTACTACATCTGAGCAGAGGATACAGGTCCTCACCATGCATCGTCATTGGTTCAGTCTCTTTCATAGGACTCCCTACATTCCGCTCACCAAAGTCTGGCTGTAAGTCTCAGCACCTGCTCTGATTGCCTGCTGGGTGGAGTCTTGTAAAGGGCACCTATGGTAAGCTTCAGTCCTGTCCCTTCTCTTCAACCGCTTCCAGTGTCTTTTCCCCTCTGAGTAAGAATTAAGATTTCTTCATAAGGTCTTCCTGGTTATGTTTAGGTTCTTTGGGTCTGTTTATTTTAGTGGGGGTATCCTGTATTATGTGGCTACAATCTGCTTATAAGTGAGTACATATCATGCATGTCTTTCTGGGCCGGAGTTACCTCACTCAACGTGATCCTTTCTAATTCAATCCGTTTGTCTGAAAACTTCAAGATTTCCTTGTTTCAAACAGCTGAGTGGTATTCCACTGTGTAAATCTACCACAGTTTCTGTATCCATTCTCCTGTTGAGGGGCATCTAGTTTGTTTCCAGATTCTGAATATGATGAATAAAGCTGCTATGAACATAGCTGAGCAAATATCCTTGTTGTATGGTGGAACATCTTTCAGGTATATGCCCAGGTATATGCTACAGCTGTGTCTTGAGGAGCCGTTATTCCCATTTCTCTGTGAAACTGTCTAGAAGCGTCTAAAGGTTGATTGGAAGCTGGCATGAGGAAGCAAAGCAAGCAAACAGTTTTTTTTTCCTTTTTAAAATTTTATTAATTTACTCTTATTACATCTCAATGGTTATTCCAACCCTTGTATCCTCCCATTCCTCCCTCCCTCCCACTTTCACCCTATTCCCCTCCCCTATGACTGTGACTGAGGGGGACCTCCTCCCCCTGAATATGATGCTAGGGTATCAAGTCTCTTCTTGGTAGCCTGCTATCCTTCCTCTGAGTGCAACCAGGTCTCCCCATCCAGGGGACATGTTCAAATATGGGGCACCAGAGTTCATGTGAAAGTCATACCCCACTCTCCACTCAATTGTGGAGAATGTCCTGTCCATTGGCTAGATCTGGGTAGGGGTTTGAAGTTTATGCCCTTTATTGTCCTTGGCTGGTGCCATAGTTTGAGTGGGACCCCTGGGCCAAGATCTGCCCATCATAATGTTCTAGGCAAACAGTTTTACATGATCCAAAAGCATCCAGTTAGCCTGGGCATTTTGACTCCTATTGTCTAGAACAAGGTTAAGTACATTCTCCTGGTATTTTTTATAGAGGGCTTTGAGAAAGGAGTATCCAATTTGGGGTTAAACAGTAGATGGCTCTAGCAAATATAAAACAGAGGGGACCTTGGCCTCTTACATGACTATAGATATATTCTGAGTGGTGTTATATAGTTCTCATAATATCTGTGATTTTGGATTTATTAAACTTACTATGCTTCAGTAAATATATAGGGAACAGAAATTGGATTTGTGTGGTTTATTTATATGTCTGTTTATTTTCTTCATGTGAGATTACAATAGAGCGTGGTAGACTTGGGGATTGAAGACATGAGTGTGACATGGGTAAATTTGTAAAAATTTCAAATAATAAAAATATTTTTGGAAAATTGCTTTAAGCGTTGTGGCTGTTACTTGAAGTTGATTTCATTTAAACGCAATTAGATAATATGTTACATTATGTTTGTATTCACTATCACTTTTCTTTGTTTCTCGTGAGCCAAAATCACGTCAGCCTGAGTGCTGTATTTTCTAGAAAATGTATTGGCACTCCTTCCATCGATTCATATATACTGAGGGAATTTAGAAACTCTGTGGTAAAAAGCATGGAAAGTAAGCAGTCCTTTCAAAATTTTTGAGATGAAGTATTTTTACTTGATTCAGACTGGCCTTGTACTCCTAAATTTAAAAGAGCATCTGTTTCATTCTCTTAGTTAACAACATGGATTAAAGGTGTGCTTCTCCAACCCAGGCTACAATCACTTCTCCTTATTCATTTGACCAGACATATCATGGCCATATTCTAAAGGAAATTGTGGTGATTCATAAAATGGACCTTTGGAATCTGGCAATCGGAATTGTTTTTTTATTACCAACCACAGTTGGAATTCTGGGGAACTTGTTTCTTGTGGTCTACTATCTAAGTCTGTACTACAGAGAATTTGCATTAAAACCCATAGATTTGATTCTCATGCACCTCATGGCAGCCAATGCCTTGATAGTTCTCTCCACAGGGGTGCCCCAGACAATGTCTATTTGGGGACTGAAGGGTCTTGTGGATCCTTCAGGATGTAGTCCCTTATTGTTCATTCAAGGATCTGGTCGAAGTATGTCCATTTCTACCACCTGCCTCTTGAGTGTCTTCCAAACAATAACTATCAACCCCAGGAAATCCTGTTGGAAGGCTCTTAAAGTCAAAGCTGTCAGGTACCTTGGCTGTTCCATTTTACTTCTCTGGGTCTGGAACTTCTTGTTGAATTCTATTTCTTTTGTCTACTCATTTACCAAAAGGAAAGTCTACAATGTGACAAGAATACGAGACTATGGATACTGTTCTCTTATAGGGAGTGACGACATCAGTGACTCAATTTATACAGCATTCGTGGTGTGTCCTGAAATCTTCTTTTCTTTGCTCATTGCCTTCTCCAGTGTCTCCATGATTGTCATTCTTTACAGACACAAACAGAGGATTCAACACGTCCGTAGCTCTCATAATTTCAGGAGAACGTCCCCAGAGTCCAGAGGAACCCAGAATGTCCTGGCCGTGGTGTCTACTTTTCTGGCCTTTTGTACTCTCACCTCCATTATAAGAGGCTGTAGTGCTCTTTTTCATCATCATAACTCATGGCTAGTAACCACCGACCATCTCACATCTCTGGGCTTTCCTACTTTTGCACCTTTTGTTCTTATGAGTCACTACTCCATTGTGTCCAGTTTGGCTTGGTTAAGGAAAAAAAAATTATCTTCTAATTTTCTCCTACCTATGTAAAATTGTTTGCTCACAATTCTTTACTCATTTCTTACCCTAAAAGAGCAATAGACATGTTAAGGGATGTAGTGCCTTGCCTTCTTAAGTTTACTCAGAACAGTTATTGGAAGCTTGGCACCTGGTTCAACTAGCAGCTTGCATGAAATGGTCATCTTGTGTGTGGCACATTGTACCCCTCAATTTACAGGTCATACAGTTTTTCCTTTGCCCAGATGATATACAAAGAGGCTGGTAACCCAGTTACCAATCCAGCTGTTCTTCTTGAGGATTTCATCCTGTCAGGGATTCTTGACCGTCTAACTGCTACACAGACATCTTTTCGGTACTACATAGTAACTGCAAGGCAAACTGACCCCATGGCTGGCATTAGCCTTGTGCTTCGTGTGTTCCTTACGCCGTTACAGCTACTGCAACTTGTACCAGCACCAGAAAAGTTCTTCATTGACAATTCCCAAACACTTTGCCTGACTGTCTCCAGAAACAATATTACTTTATTTGCCTGTTCTTAATAGTCTAGCAACAGCCCTCAGCAAAGTCTGGGAAGATGGCATCAACCCTATCCACTGAGTGCAAAATGTTGATTTCGTAACTCTCACCTTGTAGCAAAATCAATTCTAAACGAATTATTTTGCGAGGCGATCTTCTATCTTAAGTTTTGTTTGCTAGAACTATTTTTCTTTTTTCCCTTTTATTAAACATAGATTTTTTTTTCTCATACAATATAAACTGAATAGAGTTTTCTGTTCCTCTATACCGTGACTTCCTCCCTACCTCTTCTCTCATCTGGATCTACCCCGTTCTGTCTCTCATTAGAAAATACAGGCTTCTAAGAAATAACATAAAATATAACATTAAACGAAAAAAAAAGTCATACTGAAATTGGACAAAACAAGCCAATAGAAAAACTAAAGGGCTTAAAAGAAGGCAACACCATTAGAGCTGGCAATTTGTCATCCAGTTGCCACTAACTTCTACAGCATCTTGGCAGTGGGCTGGTGCCAATAGCTGCATTTACCATCTGGGAATTATGATGTCTAGTGAGTGGGCCTGTGTGGAAACCTGACCCAGCCTATGCCCACACCATCCAGGTGCCCCGGCCCACGGGGTCTTCAAACAGAACCTGGGAAGGAGTGTGTGAGTGGATAGGACAGAACACAGGAGACACAGTAGAAAGGTCTGGATTCTGATCAAACCTCCTTTATTGAAAAGTTTCACAGTGTTTTTATAGGCACAAGGGCATGGGTATCTGTGTAAGCGAGGGTTGCTATCGCTACCTAACTGTGAACTGCTCTAGCAGGTGTCTACCTTTACAGCTGCTATAATCACAGAAAGGGGGAGAAATCCCAGAGAGAGAAAGGGAAGTTGTAAAAGATCTGGTGAGTCAGGAAAAAGTTCCCGGCACTGCTGTTCGTGGGCAGGTGGCCTTTAATCTGATTTTACCAGTAGTCTTACTGGAAAAACTAGTTTATAGCCAGAAAGGAGTAGCTCTTACTATGAGCTCGGGGGTGGGGGGGTGGGGGGGGGTGGGAGGTCTTAAAATGACCGTTCCTCCACATCCAGGCCCATACTATCCTGGTTCTATGACTGAGCCAGCCCTACTTGGCCTGTGGTGAGTGGCAGATGAAAGGGGCCTGGGAATTTTATGGCATCTTCTCTATTTTGGAAACAAGGACTCTCAATTTGGAAGCTATACTTTGAGAGGGAAAGTCCAGCATTGGTGGAGCGCTTTTCAGTGATTACAGAATATCTTGCTTCAGTCTCCTGGCAAACATTAGTATTTAAGTTTGCATTTTTTTTGACAAATGGGCAGAAGAAATAGCATGGATAGTTATCTTTCCTATGAATATCCCATTTGCTCCTAGAGAGTGGTGTCTAGCCACACGTGGTGTACGAGTAGCAAGATCTCAGGAACTGTAAAGACAGTGAGTGGTGCTGATGCTGGCTCCAACCCCAGCATCTGCCTATGTTTCCCAGGCAAGTGGGCAGATCCTGGCTGCCAGGCATACACGGCAGAAGACTCAGGCATCCTGTATATTCCCTCCTTTCTAAGGAGGTCTCCAAATTCCAGGGAAGCACAGACCAAGTGCACAGTTATACTAGCCTTCCTGAAGAGAGCTGCCTGACCTCAGGGTCATACAGGTGTTGTCATATTTTTAAACAACTATTCTTATTTTTAGTTCCTTAAGTCACCTTATCCCTCCACCCCAATCCCTTCCATCACCCCAACACCCGGTAGGAGAGAATCTTAGTGGGGGAAAGGGGGCATAATTTTCCTTAGCTGTCTTCTCCTGTTTAGTGTCATTCAACCCCCTGGGTCAAGTCCAATCCTCATTTTATGATGACTCCAACTTCTACTTGTCCAACTGCATCAATAGCAGCCAGGAGCAGTAGGGGGAAGCATCAGCAGCCTTCATATATTTTATAGCCCACAGTCTCTCTTTGAGTCTGGCTTTTATCCCCACTGCCAAAAGCCATGCCCCCACGTGAGGTAGTTCACAGCAGACAAACATCACCTGCCCTCTCAGGAGGCAGTTATCAGCTTTAGACAAATTGGAGCAGCCCCCATACCATACAGCTGGTATTAAAACACAAACATGTTTATATATAACCACAAACTTCCACAACATACAGGTTAGACACCACCACCCTAATCTTCTGCCTATAGGTCCAGCTAGGAAACCGCCAGCAGAGGCGAGTTACAGGTTATTTGCTGAGGTCTAGACTCCAGCCCAGGACACAGGTCTCCTCTGGCAGTATTGAGAAATCCAGCAGGCACCAGGAACCAACAGCCAACATCAAGGACACTGGCTGAAGGCCAGATTAGTAACTCAATCTGCAAAAGCCAGGGCGATATTCACCATCAGAACTCATCTACTTCATCACAACAAATCCAGGATGTCCTAAAAACAGCCGAAACACAAGCAAACCACCTTAAATTTATTCTTATTAAGATTCTAGAGGCAATTAAAGAGGAAATAAACCTCTGGAAGAAATACAATCAAGCATATAGAGGCCTTTAAAGAGAAAACAAATCAATCCATTAAAGAAATATTGGGAAATTCAATCAAACAGGGGAAGGAAGTGAATACAAATACTCAAGACCAGAAAATGTAAATAAATTCAATAAACAAAACAAAAACAGAGGACATCGTGGAGATGGAAAACTTAGGGACTAAAACAGGACCTACAGAGGAATCATCAGGAATATACAAGGCATGGAGGAGAGAATCTCATGCATAGAAGGTAAAATTGAAGAAATTGATACATATGTC
>CAJRSG010015807.1:299191-309622 GCA_907169655.1 Acomys percivali
TCATTTAAATCATCATGATAATTCATCCCTCTGCTCCAGATTCCTGGACTCCCTTCACATCCTACCACCACAGGAAATCAAACACCAGACTAGTTCTTCAGGAAGTCCCTTTGCAGTTCAAACACAATTGAAAGTTTCTGGAAATTTGTGATGGGAATAAGTGTTCTTCAGGGCCGATGTCATGTCATCTCCCTCATTAGGAAATATCATGGAGACCTTCCTTGACATCGTTTTGACCTCAAGGGAGTAAGGCCTTGTCATACGTCATCCTGTGTTGGTGGCTACATGGAGACCGGCTGTCTATCTGACCACTGAGATCGTACCCAGCATTTGCCATCAGAGAGACATCAACTTTGCCAGGTGAGTCTTAATTTCTTCTCTCTGACCTGAAGAAGCTAGAATAGTTCGCTCCCCGCTGTTTGAGTGCAGCTCCCTGATCTTAGATCTCTCTTTCAGGGACACATTGCTGCAGGCTAAATGCTGACAAAAGTGTGGATCATCATTTTCCTGAACACTGTAGAGGTAGAGACAATGCGCAGAAGAGGAGCCCCTGTGCTTAGTTTCTACTCTATGACAACTGTTGCCAAGAGGGATTTGCTGCTAGATTCTTAGTACCAAGAGGCAAGTGGAGTCTTTTGTCTAAAATGCTTTAGGAATTCTCTCTCTCTCTCTCTCTCTCTCTCTCTCTCTCTCTCTCTCTCTCTCTCTCTCTCTGTTTCTCTCTCTCTTAAGACAAATATCAGGTCTACTCAGTGAGCTACAACACATGGCATCATCTCAAGCTCCAAGAAACCAGAATCGAAAGATCTGAGAGCCCTTTGTTTAACTTTAAGTTGCCTCATTTACTCTGGGTCAAGGCAGAAGTTGGTAGTTTTCTTTTGGAAACACTGGTGCCAAGTGGCACAGTGACAGGCAGCGGTTTTTTCTTCTTTTATGTGCAGAGGCAATAGTGATGGTTTCAGGTTTATTTATGTACATAAAAGTGTTGGGAAAATCAGATACTTGGTATTTTTTTTAATTTTATAAATTTATTCAGATCACAACTCAATTGTTATCCCTTCACTTGTATCATCCCATTCCTCCCTCCCTCCTGCTTTCACCCTATTCCCCTTGCCTAGGTCTATGACCGTGGGGAGCCATGGGGGACCTCCTCCCCCTCTATATGGTCATAGGCTATCAAGTCTCATCTTGGTACCCTGCTTATTCTTTCTTTGAGTACCATCAGGCCTCCCCACCCAGAGGAAGTGGTCAAATATGAGGCACTAGAGTTCATGTCAGAGTCAGTCCCTACTCTCCACACAACTGTGGCTTGCATATTTTAGCATCACATGGTCAGGTTTGATTATTCATGCCTATATTGCTGCAGTTTCTACCTGCAAACATGTCTTCCATTTCCATCTTGTCCTTTAGACCCATGTGTGCATATATCATTCATGTTTTCCATTTTATAGAAAATATTACATACTGTGTACATAGGTGTACTCAATTTTCATTTCCCATATATTTAGCAAACTGTGATAGGACAATGACTACATTGTTGGTGTTAATATTACTTTAATTTAGTAAACTGGGGAAGTTCTCATGCTTGTAATCACAATATTGAATGAGCCTTTGCAGTTATATCATAATCACATTTATGTAAAATGAATGTGTTTCACATGTGACTAACAGTGTGACCTTTTGATAATTACGTTTTTATGATTACATATGCCAATAGCATGTTTTTGAAGTTAATGGAATATTCCAAAAATATACAGGAGTCTGTAAAGTAGAGCCCAAAATGGTAATAGGAATAATACGTTTTTTTTTTTTTAAATTAGATGTGGAGTAATTAAAAGAACAAACAATTTTACTGCATACAGCATGACTGCAACACTTCTATAGCCAAAGGAACATGCACTGAAGTGAATAAGACATATAAAACACAAACACATACACAAAGCTAAAAACTAAAAAAGCTCTTAAACATATTTTATTTTTACAGCTGAACAAATATAAGTGTATATAAAATCTGATGTAAAATTATTGTATCTGAGTGGTTATTGGCTAGCATGAATTTTATGTACAATGAAAACATTGGCCTCCATACTTGTTGTGATATCTCATGCTGAGTGACATTGCCCATAAAGCGAGAAAATGGCATCCAGAAACCTGGCCGTGGGGATCTTCTTCCTGTGCCAGACTGTCCTGGGATTGCTGGGGAACTCAGCCTTGCTTTGCTGTTTTATCATCGCTGACCTCACCGGCATCAGGGCAAAGCCAACAGATCCAATTGTCAAACACCTAACCTGGGCCAATATCACGGTTCTTCTTGTCAAAGGAATCCCTCAGACAATGGCTGCTTTTGGTCAGACATATTTTCTAGAGGACGTTTCGTGTAAATTTGTCTTTTATTTCCATAGAGTTGCCAGGGGAGTATCCCTTGGTTCCACATGTCTTCTGAGTGTCATTCAAGCCATCACCATCAGTCCCAGTAATTCTATCTGGGCCCAGGTGAAAGTCAGAGCGCCCAGGTTCATTGGTCCTTCCCTGGGCCTCTGCTGGGCCTTGTATCTACTCGTAAATAGCTTCCTTATCATGACAGTGACTGACGTGAGAGAGAAAGGAAATCTTACTGAATTTAGACAGTTTGTATACTGTTTAGTACTAAAACTCTCCAAACAATTTAGCATAGTACATCTGGTTCTGTTGACCTTCAGTGATGTCATATGTTTGGGACTCATGATGTGGGCCAGTGGCTCCATGGTGTTGATCTTGCTTAGGCATAAGCAGAGGGTCCAACATATCCGCAGATTCATGTCTAGTGGCACATCCCCTGAGACCAAAGCCACACAAAGTATTCTTACTCTAGTAAGCAGCTTTGTGGTCCTTTATGGAACCTCTGTCATCTTAATTTTGTATTTTCCTTTTCAAGATAGAACAGATACATGGCTGGACAATGCTGGTGTGGCCATGAGTGCGTGTTTCCCAGTACTCTCCCCATTTCTGCTCATCAGATACTATACCAGGGATTTTAGGCTCTACATTACTTCAATATAGCAGGAGTCATTTTTTTCTTGTGTAGTCATTCCTCTTAAAAAATATATTGTATGCATTGTTTTATATTCAGTATGAGCTGTTCACATCAGAGCCACACTGCAGGTTTAATATCTCCTAACAGACTTTGGAATATGGTATTGGATGAAGCTACTATCAATTGTTTTAATTTAGAATATTCTAGTACTAGATAAATTTACATTTTGTGATGTATAGGTTGTAATGATTATTATGAGGGCTTATCCATGTCTGTTAGTCATTCATTGATTTGTTGTATAGATAAAATGTACTCAACCTTGGCTTTTGGCTAAAGCTAGAATGGAGAAAATGAACATGTGTGTAGGATGTCCAAGAGATTGCTGATAGTGGTGTACACTTAGAATTTTCAGGTGTTGGGAACTGCACAGAATTTAGGGTGGGCTGTTTTCCTCATGGATTAACGATTAATGACCTGCTGTGGCATGCTTTTTGGCTAAAGCCATTTCTACATGCAGCTTTCATTTTGTTTACATGGTGAAATTAAGTTCAAAACTGTTTAACTTTTCAACTCTGCTTCAAAGAAGCAGTTATATTCATAGCTGACACAAACATTCCCTGCTAGAAGGTCAAGTTTTTACTAAGTTATTCAGTGATGTCAAAATTCATAGTTTGTTACTGACACACTTGGATACTATCTGGCTGCAATCTTGTTATGTAAGTACTTGATTATACTTTGGATGTACCCTAGGCACTGCCTCACTTATCTCATTTAGGACCAATAAAACTTAACATCAATTAGATCTTCTTTTTTTATATACTGTATGTTTTAAAATATATTTTATTAATTTATTCACATTACATCTCAATTGTTATCCTATACCTTGTATCCTCCCATTTCTCCCTCCCTTCCATTTTCCCCTTATTCCCCTCCTCTATGACTGTGACTGAGGGGGACCTCCTCCCCCTGTATATGATGCTAGGGTATCAAGTCTCCTCTTGGTAGCCTGCTACCCTTCCTCTGAGTGCCACCAGGTCTCCTCATCCAGGGGACGTGGTCAAACACGGGGCACAAGAGTTCATGTGAAAGTCATACTCCACTCTCCACTCAACTGTGGAGAATGCCCTGTCCATTGGCTAGATCTGGGTAGGGGTTCGAAGTTTACTGCATTTATTCTCCTTGGCACCAGCCAAAGACAATTAGATCTTCTTAGCAAAATCACTTAAGTCAGAGCTGACCAGCCTGTTCTACCCTCTGCCCCCATACATGAGCTGATTGTCTATAAGGTGAGTGTATTGTGGATTTTGCTATATAAAGTGACTCTGGAAAAACATTAGGTTTCAGAGTCCTTTCTGGGGCCTTGATTGAATCAGCCTTGTTTGGGGGGAGGGGTGAACATTCCCTAAGTAAATCTTCCACGTCTGATTGGAACTGGAGTTTGAGTGGTTTGCACAGCTATTCTTTCACTACAACTGACCAACACTAGGAAAATGCAATGTGGCATGTGGGAATGTTATTTTCTCATATTTAGATGAACAATCAGATATTACATGATTAAAATGGAAAGAAACTTAGGAAAACATAGATAATCAGATACTGGGAATGCTTGAGTATCTATCATTTATTTTATGTGCTTTACTGTACAATGTACATTTGTGGTGTGTTAGAATTCATCATAAGGCATAATATCACATTTAAATTGTGTTGTGGATAGTTGTGAGCCATCATGTGGGTGCCAAAAAGAATTCCCAAGTTCTCTGAAAGAACAAGGTATCTTCTGGGTCACTAATCCCTCAGTAGTTGACTTCTAAATCATGCCCTTCAAAACATAATGATGTAAAGGCGTACATATCCAAAATGTATAAAAATAGAATTGCAGATTCTCCGGCAGGAAGGCTTCTGATGGCAGGAAGGATACAAACTGACACACCTGGGAAAAGAGTAAACCAACATGAACTAGAATTATTCTTTAAAAAAAAAATTTCCTTCACTTTACATCCCAATTGTAGTCCCCTCCCTCTGTCATACCCTCTCCACTAGTCTTCAGAAAGGGGAAGTGTAGAGGAGTGGTGAGGGGAAGGGAGGGCAAAGAATAGAAGAGAGGTGTAAGAGAAAGCAGATGAAGGAGAGAGAGAGAGAAAGGTAAATCAATGTCAAACCAATGAAACTAAGCTCCTCCTGTTGGAAAAACCATGGCTTTTCCTTGAGACCCAATTGTGTCACTATTTTGCTACTTTTGTTACAATGTTCAATATCTTCTGGATTCCTCTGGGAAGCAACAGTATTCAATCAAAAGTCCTTTGAGGCCGTTTCACATTCTCTTTCAGCAGCCTAGGACACTGGTGTGTTTTCTCCATAGACCATAGAAGCAGTAGACACTGTAAGCCCTCCATGTGCACTGAGTGGCTTATACATAAGCACGAATGATGAAGCCTCGTAACCTAAGAGTTTTCAGACCTACCAGATGGAGCTTTCCTTATGGTTCAACCTCACATTTCTCCTTTCCCTCCCAACCCAACAGCATTTTTAAAAAATTTATTTCAGGCTTCTCTTTCATATGACTCCAGCTCTTTTCCTTTATCACTTCTGGGTTTACTTCTCCCACGTGGTCCTGACACTTCATCCCAAAGGATCTGGAAATGCTCGTTCTCAATGTGCGTGATACTATGTATCTCCATCAATACCACATTGTAGCACATGATAAACATTCCTTTGAATAAAGGATAAGAGAATGAATATCGCCTCTGACTCTTCCTGTTAACTTACATTAGCAATTTTGAGGTGACCACCTACTCCCCCCTTAATGGTTTTCTTTTCTCTTTAAAAAAATCTCAAATACACTTGGATAATCTTGAGTTATTATTCAAGATCCTCTGTTGACAACACGTGGATTTTCCCATATTATTTTCCTAAAGATACTTGTATCATCATGACAAACACTAGTATTTAGATGAAACACTCTGGGAAATGATCACTGCTGTCTTTTCAATATTTAGTATGTTTCTCTGAGGAGAATCAGAGAATAAAATGTGTTTAAAGTTTAATTACCACATTCATTAATTCTTTCAGAATTTGTTCAGTAGAGTTAAGGAAGTTTCTATTCACACACAATAATTTTGTATTATAATGAAAGACTGATTTACCAAATTTACTAGCAATCTTCTTATATATTCCAAATTCTTGGTTGGTGTGAAATCTGTGAGTGTAAGTATGGCCAATTGTGTTACTTTTTCTGAGGAGACCAAAAAAAAAAATACTTCTTAACCCGGATCATATTTGGGATTCGTGAAGTGGACCAGCAGTGTCATGGTGATTATCCTGCCAAACCACAAGTAGAGAGTCCAAAACATTCACATAGTTCTGGTTCGTAGCTCATATTCTGAGACCAGAGACACTCAAACCATTCTTGCACCAATAAGCAGTTCTGTGCTTTTTTTTTTTTTTTATACATCTACCATTTTAACTGTGTGTTTAACTATCCTAAATAAAGTTACCAGGTAGCTGGCAAATACCAGTGTAGCAATAGCTGCGTACTTCCCAGCACTCTTTTTTTTCTTTTTTCTTTTATTAATTTATTCTTGTTACATCTCAATGGTTATCCCATCCCTTGTATCCTCCCATTCTTCCCTCCCTCACATTTTCCCCTTATTCCCCTCCCCTATGACTGTTCCTGAGAGGGATTACCTCCCCCTGTGTATGCTCATAGGGTATCAAGTCTCTTCTCGGTAACCTGCTGTCCTTCCTCTGAGTGCCACCAGGTCTCCCCCTCCAGGGGACATGGTCAAATGTGAGGCACCAGAGTACGTGAGAAAGTCATATCCCACTCTCCACTCAAGTGTGGAGACTGTTCTGACCATTGGCTAGATCTGGGCAGGGATTTAAATTTTACCATCTGTATTGTCCTTGGCTGGTGCCTTAGTTTGAGCGGGACCCCTGTGCCCAAATCTGCCTATCATAATGTTCTACTTGTAGGTGTCTAGGACCCACTGGATCCTTCTACTCTGCTATTCTCCCATGCTTCTCTCATCTAGAGTGGCTGGTCCGAAGGTAGTGAGTTATCACAATTGATTGTTCACAGTCAGTTACAGATTGAACTCCCAGCACTCTTTTAACTAATGCAGCTTCTTTCATTCCAAAAGTCTGCCATGGTCACAGGAAAAACACCATTTACCATAAATTGCAGGCCCAGCATGGGACAACAGACTGGAAAAATAGGGGGATACTGAGTATTCTACAAGTGTTTCATTAAGTCCATCTCCTACCCAAAGATACTTTTGGTAAAAAAATTTCTGTGTTAGGGTAACTCGCTTCAGGAGTGCAGTAACCTATTAGTTTCCCACAATCTCTTTTCTTTATTTTTTTGTTTTGTTTTTTGTTTTCTTATGTTTTTATTATTTTTGTTTTATTGAGACAGGGTTTCTCCATGTGGCCCTGGCTGTCCAATATTTGCTTATAGACCAGACTGGCCACGAACTCACATAAATCTTCCTGCCTCTGGCTCCCCAAGTGGGCCAGCTGCCTATATTCTGTTAACTAACCTTTATCCATAATGCTTTAAATAAACAAAGTAGACAACCTGACTCACCACACCACCATTTTTTGGTAGAGTATTTCTTTGTTCTTTCATCACTGTCTATCTGGAAGGGCCAGATATTTGTTCATACCACACCAAGAAAAGTTCCCTCATACTTGGCACCAAAGGAGAGAATAAAACCAAAAATGAATATGAGGACCCAACCCATTTACCAGCTCATAATAATAAAATGGATGCTGTGCCATCTGATTCAGTGGGTCTGTCAGGAAATCCTTATGTGGCCATCCTTCCACATTGGTTTTGAATGCTTGTTTTTTTTTTTTTAATAGTCACACTTGTGTTGTTCCTGCTTAGTAATAATACTTATAACAGAGATCAGTCAATTTGAGAGCAGTGTTCCTCTTGGGAAAACCACAAGGGTTGCCAACTTCATTTATGAAATGTTGAGTAACACACCTCATAAGTAAATAGGATCACCCTGTAAGTAAGGAAATAATCAAACATGTCTTCAGAACGTGGAGTAAATATATTGAAGAAATCCAAAGTACAGATGTGATTGTAAACAGTTTCTGGCACAAAATATGTGGCCTTTGTGGTGTATGATGAGACGTGCAACTGAGGCTTAGCTGTCTCCTCAGTTGGAACTTATTATCATTTGGATTAAATATAGTGACAAGAAGATTGTCCTGGCATAAGCCACAAAATCAGAATTTAAAACATTTTAAAGATTTTATTATTTTTTACATAGATTATTACACATATATACAACAAACTACCTACAACAAGAAGAACCACAAAACAATAAGGAATTATATAAATGTTACATCCTTAGTGTTTTGGTTATTTGTATTGGGCAGCCTTGAAGAAAACACATTTCCTATCTTGGTATGTCTACAATTCCAAATGTAAATCAATATTATCATTTCTCATCATTATCAACTTAAAACATCTATCTAGACCTAAAAAAAACTCAACTCCTAAACAGCTAAGCTTAATTGTAAAACTAAACTATCTGATCTTCAACCCCATCAAAGACTTGAGAAAGAATAAAATTGATTACCTGAGTATACAGGAAGTGCAGGTTAGCAGCTTGCCGAAGGAGAAGATGACAGAGACAGTTTGCCGGCTAAACAGTCAAGATTTTTATTATTATATATGAGGTTTACAAATTAAAGTGCCTAATATACTAGGCTTATACATTCTGAGGTATTTTGAACATAATCATGTATAATTAATTTCTCTGTTCCATATCCCCTTATCCCAACCTCTTTATTTCCCAACTAGACCGACTTTCATGTATTACTTCTATTTATTTGTTAGTATGTCTGTTTTCGTAAATAGGTTCAACTTGCTAGTAGTTATACCACTGAAGGAAACATCCCACATTTCTTTTCCTCAGAAATAATTAACTCCATTTAACAATTTTTTAAAAAGATTTATTTATTATGCATACAGTATGCATCAGATCACATTATAGGTGGTTGTGAGCCACCAGGTGGTTGCTGGGAATTGAACTCAGAACCTCTGGAAGAGCAGTCAGTGCTCTTAACCACTGAGCTATCTCTCCAGCCACCCCTCCCCCATTTAATACTTTTAAATCTTTAGATAGGAGGAGGTCCACATAAAGTTCTACTGTCTCCTCCATTGCTAGTGGGACTGAAAACTTGTAAAAAAAAAAAAAAACACTTTGGAAATCAATCTGACACTTTCTCACACAATTGGAAATAGTTCTACGCAAGATCCAGCTATATCACTCCTGAGACTATCCCAAACGATGCTCCACCACACAACATCGACACTTGCTCAACCATGTTTAAAGCAGCTTTATTCGTAATAGCCAGAATCTGGAAACAAGCTATAGGTCCCTCAAATGAAGGATGGATAAAGAAACTGTGGTGCATTTACCCAATGGAAATCTCAAATTTTGCACACAAATGGATGGAACTAGAAACTATCATCCTGAGTGAGGTAACCGAGACCCAGAAAGGCATGCATGTTATATACTTACTTATAAGGGATATTAGCAACGTACTACAGGAAAACTGCACTATAATACACAGACCTAAAGAAGCTAAATAACAAGGGGGACCCTAGGGAGAGACCTTAATTCTCATTCAGAATGGACACCGGAAGAATTTGAAGGGAAGGAATAGGACAAGGGCCATTCATAGAGGCCCTCTGAAAGACTCCACCAAGCAGGAGAACCAAGCAGATGCTGAGACTCACAGACAAACTTCCAGGTAGAGCACAGGGGGATTCTTGTGGAAGAGTTGGGGGGGATAGAAAGACCTTGAGGGGACAAGAGCTCCACAAAAAAACCAATAGAGCCAACAAATCTGGGTGGAACCAGTGAGTGTTGCAGGAACTGATGCACCAACCAAGAACCAGGCACGGTGAGGACCTAGACCCTCTGCTCAGATGTAGTAAATAGGCAGCACAGTAACTTTGTGGGTACCAAAATACAGTGAGTAGAGACTATTTCTCACATGTGCTCTGGTGCCCACTCATTGGTCACTAACGCCCTTGTCGGGCAGCCTTGCCGGGCAACAGAGCTAAGAAGATACAGGCAGTCCAGAGGAGACTTGATAGTCTGAGGTCAGATGTTGGGGGAAGGAGGGCTCCTCCTCCTCTCTGAGGAGATGGGGTAGGAGGTCTGAGGGAGGGAGGGTGGGAGAAGGAGGTGACTAGCAAATAATAATAATAATAATAATAATAATAATAATAATAATAATAATAATAATAATAATAATAATAATAATAATAAAAGAAACCAATAGAGGGAAATGCATTCCTGGCAGAACTGGGAATGAGAGAGACGATGTTTAATGGAAGGTCCAATGAACAAGATAGGACTGTGTTAAGCACAGAATTAAGCAAGATGTTA
>CAJRSG010015807.1:309632-331149 GCA_907169655.1 Acomys percivali
ACACACACACACACACACACACACACACACACACACACACAAACTGTAATACTTATCAGATAGTATTGCCTCCATAAAAATGGGTGCAAATTGGCTTTATAGAGTGCTAAGGCCATTTATTTCAAGCTGTGTTTGCTATAGAAAAACAAAAGAGAGAACAAGCCTAACTACTGCTTGTAAGCTTTTAAAGTCCTAAAAGCTGGAGCAGCTGTCCACCAAAACCTTAAAGTAGTGGCCGAGGGAGAAGTACAGGTCAGAAACACCAAGCTTGCCCCAGGATAAAGCAATTCACCACTATAATACCTTTCTCTCAATCAAAAGCACATTCTGGATTTAGAGATTGTTCATCTGGGCCAGTGCGTTTTAATATAAATAAAGCAAGGGATGCTTCACTCCTCTACGAGAGCCTGTCCGGCATGGGGCATCACCTATTGTGGAAAATGATACCAGAGCAGAGTCCCTCTGGGTACCAGGTCAGGCTTATGACAGAGAGCCAGCTTTGCTTTGTATCTACAGGATAGAAAGTTCTTCTGTGGCAGTGATGAAACAGGATGGGTAATGAATGATGGCTGTGGATTATGAAGAGGTTAATAAGGCACTGCCTCCCATCCATGCAACTGTACTGAATGTTGCTCAGTTGATCGAAACCTTACATGCCTCAGCATGAGGCAGAGATACAGTAGAAACAATAAAGAAAATTCTACAATGGCCAATGCTTATGATCCTAAGTTATTCAAAAATTAAATTTGAGAGGCACCCTGAGTTTGAAGAAAAGAGATCAACTAAAACAAAACAGAGCTTTTCAATGAATTTTCCAATGTAAAAACATTGAGTATGGAGAGCTGTCAAGTGCCAAAAAAGTAATAAATCTTGCCATTGATATTGGTGTGGATATCAGCCCAAGATGCTAGGATGTGTTGCTATAGACATTTCACCTTGTGGTTGAAAGAAGAATGAATCTTCTTTTCAGATAGATGAACTTTCTTCTTACTGTCTGTCCTTCACAGAGCTATAATTTTAGCCAATATCTCCACCTAGTTATGGAACTTTGTGATGCACTACTTATTCCAACCGAGATGTGCACCATCGGTGTGGCTATTACATGGGCAATGAACTATATTCAATTGAATTATAGGCTTTCCCAATGGTAAACAGAAAAAGAAATCTGTAGTATAGAGTTAGCAGGGGAATCTTCATTTTTTTCTATTGTTAGTGGATATGATACACTTGTCAGAGTGCCTTTTAAGCAACCATTTTTATTGTTATACAGTATTGTTGCTATAACCTTCATAGGAGGAATCTGTTTCCCAGTGATAAATGAATTACTATACAAATCCCTAAGTGTTCAGTGTTCATATTTATTTTTAAAATTATTATATGCAGATTGGATTATATGGTAATTTTACTCTCATGGTAATTATTTCATTTATTTCTCCTGTAAAACTTGCTCAGCTTGTGCCTTAAAATGTTTCTCACCTATCAATAAGTTCTAAAAATTCATTCATAGATATTCTCTCAAAATCAACATACAAAAGCGTAACTATTACTTTCCAGGTATTTCCATATACGACAATTTTCCTCAATAAAGGAGCATTCTAGGTCATGTTGGTTTACTATTGTCACAGGTATGACAACTTCCATAATGTCGACATCAGAAGCCTTCCTTCCAAAGCACCTGCAATCCTATTTTCATATATTTTTGGCATATGTACTCATTTTACATCATTATATTTTGAAGGGCAGGTTTTAGAAGTCAGTTGTTGAGGCATCAGCAACCCACAGGTCTTCTCAACCTTGCAGAGGAACTGTGTTCTGTTCCTAGCACCCGTACGATCCCAACCCTCCATAACTCAAAATCCATATGCTACTCCATCAATATTCTGATGGCACTCAGTCAAAATGCAAATGCACATGGTGCAATACATACACAAAATCAAAACTGTCAGACACAGGAAACAAATAATAAACACTGAAAGATAAACATTATCTGCTTATCTGTGTTTTAATGACTTTCTATTCATGTCTAATTGTGTAATATCTGAAGGTTCATCAAGATATGAGAAAATGACATTCCCACATGCCACATTATATTCCTCAGTGTTTGCCATCAATCATCAATACATGATAAGCATAACCTACCTTAAATTTTGAGTGGTATCTAATACCAGAAAACTAAATGAGATCCACTACCACCAATCCCTTGGGCATCCCCCATAACTGTTCATTTTCTCACAATTAGCTGGGTGCTCCATTCTTCCCTCAGGTGATGGGCTAACAGAAAGCCACTGTTGAGTAAGTTTTGTCTATAAAACAGATCAATGAATGATAGATTGACCCATATAAACCCTCGTAATCATCATTACAACCCATAGAGGCCAAAATTAAAATTAATCTAGTAATAAAGTATTCTAAATGGAAACCTTTAAAGTAATGGTGATGAAAGCGGGAGGTAGGGAGGAATCGAAGGATACAAGGGATGGGATAACAATTGAGATGTAATCTGAATAAATTAATTTTAAAAAATTGAATGAGCAGAAAGAGAAAAAAATAAAGTAATGGTGTTCAAGAGTATATTCCGAAGAGTGTTGGGAGATATTATACCCACAGTGTGGATATAATATGAAGTTAATTATGAATATAAAACAGTGTGTACAATGTATGTTATAGAAGACTGACTAATTCAATATAAATGTTTCTTGACATATTCAAGTACTGCAGAGCTGAAAACCCCTAATATAGTGTCTGATGAGCACAAAAGGGCAGAGTGCTGGGAAGCACGCACTCATGGCCACACTGGCACTGACCAGCCATGTATCTGTTCCATCCAGCGAAGGAAAATATAAAATTAAAATGACAGAGGCTCCATAAAGCACCACAAAGGTACTCACTAGGGTAAGAACACTTTGCGTGGCTTTGGTCTCAGGTAATAACTTATGAGACACGGATCTGTGGATATGTTGGACCCTCTGCTTATGCTGGGACAAGATGAAAACCATGGAGCCACTGGCCCACAGCATGAGGCCCAAACACACTACATCACTGGAGGACAATAGGAACAGATACACAGTGTAAGATTCTTTGGAAGCTCTTACTGCTAAACAGTACACAAACTGTCTAAATTCAGTAAGATTTCCTTTCTCTCTCATGTCAGTCACTGTCATGATAAGGAAGCTATTTACAAGTAGATACAAAGCCCAGCAGAGGCCCAGGGAAGGACCAATGATCCCGGAGGCGCTGGCCTTGAGCTGGGCCCAGATGGAATTACTGGGACTGATGGTGATGGCTTGAATGACACTCAGAAGACACGTGGAACCAAGGGATACTCCCCTGGCAACTCTATGAAAATAAAAGATAAGTTTACATGAAATGTCCCCTAGAAAGTATGTCTGACCAAAAGCAGCCATTGTCTGAGGGATTCCTTTGACAAGAAGAACCGTGATATTGGCCCAGGTTAGGTGTTTGACAATCGGATCTGTGGTCTTCTCCTTGATCCCAGTGAGGTCAGCAATGACAAAAGAGCAAAGCAAGGCTGAGTTCCCCAGCAATCCCAGGACAGTCTGGCACAGGAAGAAGATCCCCATGGTTGGGTTAGTGGATGCCATTCTGGTAATGTCAATTAGTGTCAGATTATGAAACCTCGTGATGGATAGGGAGGACCATGGTCTTCATTGTACATAAAAACATGCTAACCAGTAACCACACAGATATAACAGTTTATATCAGATTTTATAGCCATTTGTGTTCATTGAGACATAAAAAATAAAATGTTTAAAAGTTCTAAGTATGGGCGTATGTTTGTGTCTTTCTGCGGAAATATTCACTTCAGTGTATGTGCCTTTGGAGCCGGAGGTGTTACACTCAATGGTGAACTTCCAGATGTGTGTGCTGAGAATGAAATTTAATCCTGAGAACCATCTCCAGATCCCCCAAGATGTGTTTTTGAACAAATATCAATCAAAAGCTCAGAGTCTTTCCAATTGTCTCAAGTGACGCCAGTAAAAGCACTGTAGTTAAAGACAAACTCAGTACTGTTCTTGCTGGGTGTCAGCACTTTTCAGAGAGATCTACATATGATCTGTGCTTTCTGGCTCGCAGCAGCTGTGTGCGGAGGGTTCTAATGGTAATACAGTCGGCTAGGATGATTTTAGTGACACTACAGATTTTCCAGGTTCCGCTACTTTTTACAAATGGCAAGATGGACCACTGCTAACTCCACCTTTGAAAGGAAGTAATATCTTCCACGTTGTATGGAGTAAAATTTTTCTCCAAGTTCTCCACTTCTCAATTTTAAAGTGAGTATCACTCATATTGCAATCCTGGGCTGTATTTTACAGACTCATATTTTTTAGAAATATACCATTAATTTCTAATATATGCTGTTCGCATATATCATTATAAAATGTAAATATCAAAAGGTGATAATTCTAATTATGTGCAAAACACATCGATTTTATTCAAATGTGGATTTAATTTTAAAGGTTTATTCAATATTGGGATGACAACCATTAGAACTTTCTTCATTTGCTGACTTAAGGCAACACTGACACAAATAATATAGTCTAGTCACTGTTGTATCATGGTTGTCTAAACATTTGGGAAATGAAGTTTTATGCATACCTATAGGCATGGTATATAATATTTTCTATGAGATGCAAAATATAAGTGATGTATACACCCCTTGGCCAAAAGGAGAACATTGAGTGAAGAGCATGTTGACAATATAGAAAGCACAACAACACAGATATGAATATTCAGCCTTCACTAAGTATTGCTAAATTGTACGTCAGAGAAACCTCATTAAATTCCATTTAAATTTGAATAAAAAGTGTCTAAATTCCATGTCCCCCCACACACATTTTTGTGCACATAAGCAAGCATGAAATCATTATTACAGCTATTGCAGACTAAAGGGAGAAATAGCTTCCTGACACTGTGCCCCTTGGTTCCAGTGTTTCCAAAAGAAAACTACCAGTTGCAGACTACACCCATAGTTAAAGAAGCAGCCTGAAGGTGAGCAAGGGGCTCTGAGATCTTTAGCTTCTGTTATCCTGGTATGTGAGCTCCTCTCAGACCCGGTAATCTACTGATTATGCCTGATATTTGTCCAAAACAGTATTTCTCTCTGTGTGTGTGTATTTCTTAAACACGGTGATAAGGCATTTACATAAAATAACCCCACCTGCTCTTTGGTACCAGGAATCCTATAGCAAATCCCTCTTAATAAAGATTGTCAGAGAGAGGAGAAAAGGCACAGGGTCCTCTCTCCAGCAGGATTTCTTTGTCTGTGGAGTGCTCACGCCTCAGATGATCCACAGCTTTGTTAGCATTCAGACTCTGAAATATGGTGTCCCTGAGAGAGAGAGAGAAAGAGAGAGAGAGAGAGAGAGAGAGAGAGAGAGAGAGAGAGAGAGAGAAGCTCAGGGAGCTGCACACAAACTTCTGGTTTCTTCGGGGCTGAGAGAAGACATTGCAACTCACGAGTGAAAGTGGGTGTCTCTCTCCGATGACACTGCTGGATACGAATCAGTGGTCAGAAGGACATGCGGCTTGGCTCCGTATAGTTACCCACACAGTGACATGTTCATATGCTGAGACCTCATCTCCCCTGAGTTCAAGATGAAGTCATAGGAGCTGTGTATGTGACTCTGTCGATATGAGGGAATTGACCTCACACCTGAGGAACACTTCTTCCCATCAAAACCTTTAAGAAACTTTCAATTGGGTTTGAACTGCAGAGGGACTTGCTGGAGAAGTGGTATGGGATTTGCTCTAGTGGGATCTTAGGACACAAAGGAAATCCAGGGAGCTGAACCAGAGGGATGAATTCTGAAGAAGAGTAAGTGATGGTCAAATGTGAGGCACCAGAGTCCCCTGGAGGGGGAGACCTAGTGGCACTCAGAGGAAGGACAGCAGGTCACTGAGAAGAGACTTGATACCCTATGAGCATATACAGGGGGAGATAATCCCTCTCAGGAACAGTCATAGGGGAGGGGAATAAGGGGAAAATGGGAGGGAGGGGAGAATGGGAGGATACAAGGGATGGGATAACCATAGAGATGTAACAAGAATAAATTAATAAATAATAAAAATTTTAAAAAAAGAAAAAAGAAAAAAGAAAAAAAAGAGTAAGTGATGGTGAAAATGGAAGCTACATGTTTATTTTTGAATTCTCTTTGAACAAGTGTTTCCAAATCTTAATGACTATACAACATTCCCTGCACCTCTTTAATCTGAGCTACTCAGATAGGATGTCGAGTGCCATTTCAGTTTTCTTGGATGTTTTGAGGCTTGCTTTATGTCTGAATATGGGATCACTTTTGGAGAAAGTTTCATGAGGTGCTGAGAAGAATATACTTTTTGTCTCTGAGATAAATGTCCTCAAAATACATAAGGTCCACTTGACTTATAATGTCAGTTAGTTATTGCTTTGTAATATAAATTGAAATCGGGAATTGTGACACCTCCACGTCTTTTGTTGAACAGGATTTTTTTTCCACTATCTTGTTTTTATTTATTTTTCATTGTAAAGTTGAGAATTCCTGTTTCAAGGCCTATAAAGAAATGTTTGGTATTTTGATAGAAATTTCATTGAATTGATAGATAGCTTTTTGGCAAGATGGTCATTTTTTACTATGTTAATCCTACAGACACATGAATATGGACGATCTTTCCGTCTTCTGATATCTTCTTCAGTTTCTTTCTTCAAAGACTTGAAGTTCTTGGTTATACAGGTCTTTCAGTTGCTTGGTTAGAGTTACACCAACATATGCCATATTATTTGTGGCTATTGAGAAGGTTGTTGTTTCTCTAATCTCTTTCCCAGGCCATTTATTGTTTGTATAAAGGAGAGATATTGATTTTTTTAAGTTAATTGTGTATCCAGCCACTTTGTTTAAGGTGTTTATCATCTGTAGGAGTTCCTTGATAGAATTTTGCGTGTCAGTTATGTATACTATCACATCATCTGTGAATAGAGATACATTCACTTCTTCCTTTCCAATTTATATTCTCTTGATCTACTTCAGTTTTCTTATTGTTCTAGCTCGAACTTCAAGAACTATATTAAAGAGATAGAGAGAGAGTGGACAGCATTGTCTTGTCTCTGATTTTGGTGGAACTGTGTTGAGTTTCTCTCCATTTAATTTGATGTTGGCTATTGGCTTGCTGTATATTTCCTTTATTGTGTTTAGGTATGGGCCTTATATGACAGATCTCTCCAAGACTTTTATCATGAAATGGTGTTGGATGTTGTTAAAGGTTTTATAAGCATCTAATGAGTTTATCAGGTGGGGATTTTTTTTCAGTTTGTTTATGTAGTGGATTATATTGATAAATTTTCATATGTTAAACTATCTCTGCATCTCTGGGATAAAGACTACTTGATTGTGGTGGATGATTTTTTTATGTGTTCTTAAATTTGCTTTGCAATTATTTCCTTGAGTATTTTTGCATCAATGTTCCTGAGTGATATTGGTCAGAAATTATATTTCTTGGTCTAATCTTTGTGTCATTTATGGTGACTGTAACTTTATAGAATGAGTTTGTCAATGTTCATTGTGTTTCTATTTTGTGGAATAGTTTGAGAAGTATTGGTATTTGCTCTGCTTTGAAGGTCTGGTAGAATTCTGCACTAAAACCACCTGGCCCTGATCTTTTGTTTGTTTGTTTGTTTGTTTGTTTGTTTGGTTGGTTGGTTGGTTGGGAGGCTTCTAATGACTGCTTCTACTTTCTTAGGGGCAAAGGCTTATTTATATTAGTAATCTGGCCTTGATTTAATTTTGGTAAATGGATTCTACAAAGAAATTTGCCCATTTCATTTCAGTTTTGTGGAGTATATAGTCTTTTGAAGTAAGACCTATGGCATCTTCAGATTTCTTTAGTGTCTGTTGTTATATCCCTCTTTTATTTCTATTTTGTTAAAATGGATATTATCTCTCTGCCGTTTTCTACTTTGGCTAACAGTCTGTCTGTCTTATTGATTTCCTTGAAGAGTCAGCTTTTAGTTCCATTGATTCTTTGCATTGTTTTTATTGTTTCTAATTTATTTATTTCAGCCCTGAGTTTGGTTATTTCTTGCCATCTATTCCTCTTTAGTATATTTGTTTCTCTTTGTTCTAGAGCTTTCAGGTGTGCTATTAACTTGCTAATATGAGAACTCTCCAATATTTTATGAAGGCACTGACTGCTATGAGTTTTCCTCTTAGCATTACTTTCATTGTGCCCCATTTGGATATGTTGTACTTTCATTTTAATTGAGTTCTAGAAAGACTTTAATTTCTTTCTTTATTTCTTCCATAATCCAGTAGTCATTGAGTACAGAGTTCCTCATTTCCATGAGGTGTTATGCTTTCTGTTGGTTTTCTTGTTGTTGAGGTTGAGCTTTAATCTCTGGTGATCTGGTAGAATACATGTGTTGTTTCAGTCTTCTTGTATCTGTTGAGGCTTGCTTTGTGACTCACTATGTAATCAACTTTGTAGAAGGTTCTATGTGGTGCTTAGGTGAAATGTACAGTAGATATTTTAGGTCCATTGGAACCATAATGTCCATTAGTTTCAATACTTCTATTGTTTAATTTCTGTCTTTTTGACCTACCTATCCATATTCAGAGTCTGTATTTTGCAGATTTGGTGACTGTATAAAGGAAAACACTTTTCACAAAGCAGCAGCCTGGAATGCATTGTACATGGAGATTTAAAAAATAACTGTGCTTATTTAATAAAAAGTTTTATAGTACATTATATAAATTCTATTAAATAGTGACTCATATGTTCTACAAATAAGTATATTTAGACTTTTTTCTTGCTTATTTAACATTATTGTCTTTTATTGTCCAATTTCTGTAGCTATACTTTCTCTTTAAAATGAATCAGATATGTTCATTTAAAAACGGATACACAACTATTGTGGCAACACATATACAACACAAATAGAAGCACATTAGTTGCAGAGGAAAGTAGTTCTTTGTGGATTCCAGGTCTCCTTTGACTACAATGTGAGTTAGAGAACAGCCAGGGGTATAAAGTAAGACTATGTCTCATCAAATAAATAAATAAATAAATGGAAGATAGATAGATAGATAGATAGATAGATAGATAGATAGATGATAGATAGATGATACATGATTAAACTGAAATAAAAACTAAGTTGATTAGACAAAATACACAGATTACACCTTAAGACACCTTGGGGTACACTAGACCTTTCTGAAAAGAACTTCAAAAACACAGACACAAGAACTAGCCCTAGTTATAAACAGATGACACTATATGAAATTTAAAAGTTTCTGTACACTACAACAAAGTCTCAACAGAATACACAAGCAGCCCTCTTAAATTGGGGAAAAATCTTTATCAGCTATAAATCAGACAAGAAGCTAATATATAGAATATATAATGAACTGTAGAAACTAAATGCCAATGAAACAAAACTGCCAATTTTCAGAGTTAATGAATTGAATATTTTTTCTATCAATAGATACAAATGGCTTTTAGCAATATTCTTTCTATTATTTTTTATATTTTTTAATTAATTTATTCAGATTACAACTCAAGTGTTATCCCATCACTTGTATCCTCCCATTCCTCCCTCCATCCCACCTGGTGACACTCAGAGGAAGGATAGCAGGTTACCAAGAAGAGACTTGATACCCTATGAGCATATACAAGGGGAGGAGTTCCCCCTCAGTCACAGTCATAGGGGAGGGGAGTAGGGGAAAATGGGAGGGAAGGAGTAATGGGAGGATACAAGAGATGGGATAACAATTGAGATGTAATATTAATAAATTAATAAAATGTATTAAAAAGAAGAAGAGTTGGTCTCATTTACTACATAGGGAATATCTTATAAAGTGGCTCTTATATTCTTATCTTTATATCAGAGATTAGTATATCTCTCAGCCCTCATTGGAGAAGCTTTTTGCTAGCATTCTTTGATAATTGACGCAGAGGTCCACATTTGCTCAAGGTGTTGAGAATAAGAGACTATGGAATGCCCAGATAAAAATGGAATATGTATATCCCACCTCTTCCTTTCACGACTCAGAGATCACTATGGGAGAACAGCCCATGTTAGATACTTCCTGGTGGCAGATGACTCCTAAGAAGCAGGTTTTGTCCAGACACAACAGAGCACTTGCATGTGTGAATTCATGTGTTATGACTGTATGCACAAAGCCTGCACAAGGTCAACTAGAAAAATACCAGCAGAGTGGAGGATGTCAGGGCGCACCACTCCTAGCTGAAGAGCTAATGGTCATAAATGGCTTCTGGGAGAGAAAATGCAGATTTCTTTAAGATGTCGATATTTTAGATGTTACAGGGGATTAGATTTCCCTGCATTGGGCACATAGTAGCACCATTAAGTAGACTCAGTGATTTGTCTGTTGCTTTGTTTTAAAGAACAAGTGAAATCTGGAGGAAACTGAGGTGGGTTGTTAAGAAAGGAATTGGAAGGAAATAAACAGAGACTTTAGTAAAGCACATATGCATGTATAAAGAACTCAAACACTTTAAGTAATAAATGTTGTAAATTTCCTAAAAACTAACTATGTTGATTTGTGTTGGAAGATATCCATGAGGTATGGACTCCAAATTAACACAGAGACTTCTCTCATTTTCTCATGAATCTGATGTCAAAGTTTCTAGCACCTTCCACAGGAGACCTGGTCACCTTCTGGGATCATAAAAACACAGTCATGCCTAAAAGTATTTTATGCCTTTGGATAAACACACTCTCTCTCTCTCTCTCTCTCTCTCTCTCTCTCTCTCTCTCTCTCTCTCTCTCACACACACACACACACACACACACACACTTTCTCTAAAGTGTCATTGCTAATTAACACGTGGAAGTTTTTCATAGATGATCTCTTCTCCCAAAGCCAGCACTGTCATTGCTGCTGCAACCTACATGAAAATTGCAGCCCTTGAGGGAGGTGAGGTCATAGAGTCACAGACCCCTTCCTCCGGCTTGAGATGACTCTCTTACTCTCTTACAGCGCTACTTATTAATGAGTCTGGATCGGCCCAACGAACCCACCACCCTGCAGGGGCACCAAGGCAAGTGAGTACTTTGTATTTCAGTCGGAGCTGCAAAGGCAGCCAAGTAGAGAGGCCTGCATGGTTGCTCAGGTCTAGGAAATCTGGGGTAGGAATAGATCCTTGGAACAGATATGGAAGTCACAAGAAGAATTCCATAGATAAGATGTTAGCAAAACAAGACAGCACACCTAATGTTGTGCCAGTCCCTGATGTTCCCTCTAATAATTTAAGATCCTAACTCAGGGTTAACTGTGCTTATCACCAGGAAACGAAGTCGATCTCTGCAGGTGCTCAAGGATTGTGGTAATAAGTCAATATGATAATCCGCCTTAGCTTATATGATGTGTAAACTATCTTTTCAGTATTATTATTATTATTATTATTATTATTATTATTATTATAAATGAACTTATTATGGTTTCAAGCCATAGTCAATATTTGAATGGAAATATAAGTCGAGCACAATAATGAGAAGTGTGGGGTATGAATATGTTTGTGGAGTGAAAATAAATATTCATATGTCACACGACGTTTCTGATCTGGTTACTGAAGCAGTAACTGAGTCTGTCTTGAACCGCCATTGATAGTTTGAAGCCTCTCTTTTGAACTTGGGAAGGCTACGTGGAAAGGGAGGTACAGTAGAAGTATTGAGAAAAGAGCCAGAATCAAAGATGTGTTGAGTTATTTCCCCTGGCTTAATCATACTCTACGATTAAGCACAGCCTGTTGGTATGTCTTTACCACGATTTACCATTGCTGCTAGTAGAAGGCAGAGGCTTGTGCATGATACAATAGGGCTCTACCCCTTAGCTAAATTTGTATTTACACCAAATGTTACATCTCACTGGACAATGCTTAAGGTTTCACATCCTTCAGGTTTCACTTTACTATCTCACGTGCATCTCTTCTATCTGAATGGATAATAAACTTTTAAGGAAAGTCATCAATATAAGAAACTAGCAAATAAACCAAGTGTGTAGTGAAAACCCTTTAATCCTAGCATTTGGAGGCAGGGACAGGAAGATCTTTGTGATTTTTGAGGCCAGCATGTTCTGCACAGTGAGTTCCAGGACAGCCAGAGCTACAATGTGAGATTCCCACCATGAGAAAAACACATTTTAAAAAGGAAATACATGCTGGATTTCATATGAAATGTTTTGGTGCCTTAATCTTCATCACATGGTATTATTTGTTAAACATAAGTTGGTGTTTCATGCTGCATTATGTAGAGGGTAATAGTATTAGTAATCCATCTGTTCTTATGATAGCTTTTACTTCTTCGATAACAACAATCCATATTTCTAGTTGCATATTAAATACCAAGTCCATAGTGTACTTCTGAAATCAAACTGAGGCATTGGACACCTTTCTGTCAACTCAGACCACACTGAGAACAATGCATTGTAATAAAAGCTGACAAGAACTAGCACTTGGCATTAGCCTATGAAATAAATCTTTAAGTTAAAGTGAAAACTTATTTTAGAAATAGTTTATGTATCTATTTTTATTTTGTGTCCATGCATATTTTCCCTGTAGTTAAATATGGATACTATGATTATTATGCAATGCCTGCAGAGGACAGTAGACTGTTTCAAAATTCAGGGAATTATAATTATAAGCAGTTGTGAGCCACGACGTCAGTGCTGTGAACCAAACCCATCCTCTGAAATAGCAGCAAGTGTTCCTTACTACCGAAACATCTGTCTCTCAAAAGTAAAACTTTTTGCAGCAAAATTCAATCAAATATAATTTACTAGGAGGTTGTTCAGTTTCCATGAGTTTATAGGCTTTCTGTTCCTTCTGTTGTTGTTGAGTTCCAGCTTTAATTAATGGTGGTCTGGTGAGATGCAAGGGATTTTGATCTTCTGGTATCTCTTGAGGTATCTTTGCTTTTATCTTTGCTTTGTGACCAAGTATATGGTCAGTTTTGGAGATGGTTTTATACGGTGCTGAGAAGGTGTATTCTTTTGTGTTTGGGTGAAATGTTCTGTAGAGACCAGTTAGGTCCATTTGATTCATGATGTCAATTAGTTTCATCATTTCTCCATTTAGTTTCTGTCTTGATGATCTGTCTATTGGGGAGAGTGTAGTATTGAAGTCTCCCACTATTATTGTGTGGGTTTCGATGTGTGATTTAAGCTTAGTAATGTTTCTTTTACAAATGTGGGTGTTCTAGAATTTGGGGCATAGATGTTCAAAATTGAGACATTCTCTTGGTGTATTTTTCCTCCTTTAAGGCCTCTATAATTTTCATAACCTCAGATTTGAAATCTTTTTCCTGTGCATCTGATGTGATAGTATATCCAGGGTATGTTGTAGTGGTAGGACTGCTGGTTTCTGGTGTTATCAAGTGGTCTTGGGAGCTGTTGTTTGTGTTCTTTCGCTGACCTCTTCCCATTGTGATGTCTCTGGTGTCAGCTGGCTTGGTCTTCTCTGATAGAGAGTTTGGAGGTAGATATGGACAATGGAGCTTAGGTCTTACACCCTGTCTACTTTTGCTGAGGTCCTTGACTCAGATAGCTCCCTGTTTATGACCTAGGGAAGTCAGGCACCTCTGTTGAGATCACTCTCTGATGGCTCGCTGATTGTGCACCAAGTGAGGGGAGAGCAGGCAGGAAACTATCTGAGCAGACGGCTGCTCCAATGGGCCTGTTTACCCACAGGGTCAGATGTCAATGTGTGACCCTAGTGCTTTAGGATCCCACAACTCTATCTGGGCTCCAGGGGTTAGTGACTGTGTTCCTGGCCAGATCATAGAGTGTAAGGGTGCTTGCAGGGAGCAGGGAATGTTCTGTAAATTAGCTTGGGGTCCTGAGTTCAGAATCACCTGTTTTCTATGCTGGGAGGTCTTCTGTGGTCAAGCAACACCAGACACTAGATTCCAGCAGACTATGGCTCTCTTTTAGTTTTCTGTGGTCCAGCAACACTGGATTCTGAAGTTCTAGGAGCTTACAGCTGTCTCTGGGTTCTGGTGGCCAGAAATTGCACTTCTGCCAGGCAAGCTGCTGCCAGATGCCGGAGAATGCATGTGCCTGCCTGCAGGAACCAAGGACGTTTTTGTGCGTTGCCCTGAGGACTTGAGGACAGAACCAATTGTTTTCTAGGCTGTGGGGTCTTCTGTGGTCCAGCAAACCCAGATGCTAGAATTTCTGCAGTCTACTGCTCTCCCTGGGACATGCTGGGCAGAGGCTGTGCTCCAGCCTAGCTAGTCACATCCAGACCCCGGATCTTACACACCAGCTGGGTCCTGGGTACTTTCTGTGAGCTATTTTTTAAGATGTGCAGTCTTCTGTGGTTGAGAAACCCCTGACACTGGAGTTCCAACTGTCTACAGCTGTCTCTAACTCCTGGTGACCAGAGGCTGAACTCTTGCCAGGCAAGCTGTGGCTAGTCTCTGGATCACGGGTGCGTGTGGACCAGGGATCTTTCGGTGGGTTAGCCTGAGGACAGACCCTCCCATGCTCTGCAGTTTGCACCTCTCTCACATAGGATACAACAGCACTGGTGTTTTGTACTTCTCAGCTCAGTCCGTAGGTTGCTGTAGAGTCAGTGCTGTCCTGCTAGTCAAATAAGATATGTGTTCAGCTCCACCATCTTGGATCTATCCTCTAAAATCCACTTATAAGTGAATATGTACCATGGGTGTCTTTCTGGGTCTGGGTTACCTGACTCAGGGTAATATTTTCTGGTTCTATCCACTTGCCTGCTAATTTTGAGATTTCTTTGTTTCAATAGCTGAGTAGTATTCCATTGTGTAAATGTACTACAATTTCTTTATCTACTCTTCAGTTGAGGGACATCCAGGTTGACATATATGTTGACATATTCTGGCTACTATGAATAAAGCTGCTTTGAACATAGTTGAACTAGTGTCTTTCTTGTATGGTGTGTCCTCTTTTGCTGTAGCTTGGGTCCTGAGGTAGAACTACTTCCCAATTTTCTGAAAAGGTGCCAGAATGATTTCCAAAGTGGAAGTGTACTATCATGCAAAATTTGTCCCATCTGGCTCCACTAACTATGTGTTCCATTCACATTTCTCCTATTCTTTTTTTCTTTTATTATTATTTTTAGCTAATTTGTTCTTGTTACATCTCAATGGTTATCCCATCCCTTGTATCCTCCCATTCTTCCCTCCCTCCCATTTTCCCCTTATTCCCCTCCCCTATGACTGTGCCTGAGGGGGACTTCCTCCCCCTTCATATGCTCATAGGGTATCAAGTCTCTTCTTGGTAGCCTGCTATTCTTCCTCTGAGTGCCACCAGGGCTCCCCCTCCAGGGGACATGGTCAAATATGAGGCACCAGAGTACATGTGAAAGTCATACCCCACTCTCCACTCAGCTATGGAGAACGTCCTCCCCATTGGCTAGATCTGGGTAGGGGTTTGAAGTTTACGGCCTGTATTGTCCTTGGCTGGTGCCATAGTTTGAGCGGGACCCCTGGGCCCAAATCTGCCTATCATCTGGGACAGAGGGGAGGACATCCTATTGAGACTCTAGGCGAGAGAAGCATGGAAGAATAGCAAAGTAGAAGGATCCAGAGGGTCCTAGAAACCTACAAGAAGAACATTATGATAGGCAGATTTGGGCCCAGGGGTCCCGCTTAAACTATGGCACCAGCCAAGGACAATACAGGCCATAAACCTCAACCCCCTACCCAGATCTAGCCAATGGACAGGACATTTCTCCTATTCTATTACCATATGTTGTGTGACCTTCAGAAGACTCCTTCATGGAGGCTCTTTTGAACCCTCCAATTTACCACATTTTAGTTTTGTGGTTTCAACACCAGCTCCCTCCCACATAATCGTACATTTTAAAAATTATAAGCTATAGCATATTGAGACAGAAAATACACTTTGATCCTTTTGAAGGTACTTTATCTCACTTAATAGAACACTTTCTACTGAGCCAGTGTATGAGAAAAAGGAGACTACATATATGGCTGTTCCTAAGATCTCAGTTCATTTCCCTGTGTTGTTTTAATTTCTTCACGTTTCATGTTTCACTGTCAACTCTATCCCAGTTCTCGATCGGCCAGCTGACTGTCCTGGCATAACTGATGACTGTGTAGAGCAACATTTTCCTCACTGGTGTTTATTGGTTCGTCCTGGTAATGATTCACAGCTGCAAGTGGATCTCTCCTGACAACTTCTTGTGCAGGAATGAAGTGTGGTGTCCTAAGCATGTCCTCCCACTGCTCTGCACTGATGGGCTGCCTGCATTCCCACCTTCCTTCTTACCACTCCCACTCTAGTCTTTACAGTGGTGCGCGATTATCCATTCAATATTTCCCCAATAGCTGTCATTAATGGTATTTTGTCCTTCTCCTTAATATTTCAGCTGACTTTACCTATTTTTATTCTGTTGAGAGTTCTGTGGGATTTCACCACACTGCATGTCACAAGACATATAACAACAAGACCCACCAACACATGTGTGTCTATGTGGCGTGACTTTGCATAAAAGCTAGCAGCTCCTAATACGATATATGTTATCGTTTGAACCATCATCTGAACACATATTTTACTCTTAGTTAAATTTTCCTAACTATGACCATAAATATATTCTGAATGGCATTCTAAGTTTTTGATTGCTCACAACTTAATATCCTTAACATATTATATCCTTAAGATAGTCCTTAACAATTGATATACTTGGGTTTGGCATTAATCATTAAAATGTTCTTCTTTTATGCTATGGCTAGAAAATACCAGTATGTTCATATAGTCTTGGGTTATGCTTCTTAGTACTGGTTTTCTCTTTTTATTGCTTCTCATAGACCAAATAACTTTGCTCATTGTGGTGTATATTCTATGATTATGAAGTCATATCTCACATCTCCATGTGTGTCCTGAGGCCTCAGCAAATTTACAATGGTATACATTAAAGTAATAACTGCTGCTTTCAGAAATTTCAAGAAAGCCTTGTCATGTAGTCTATGCTGATATTGTATCCCTGAGCTCTAAGGACCTTTCTGATTTAGCCTCTCAGTAGCTCTTTGGATTACTAATGTGTTTCCCTCATTTTGAACAGGATCACAAAAATGTGTGAGGCCACAATGTAAAGAGAATCATGCCCAACCACAGAATGGACTTTTGGAATCTGACAATAAAAATCATTTTCTTGTCACAAACTACATCTGGAGTTCTGGGAAATTTCTCTCTTATTTCCTGCTATCTCTTCCACTGTGGAGAACATATATTAAAGCCCAGAGACTTGATTCTCGTGAACCTCATGGCAGCCAACACCTTGGTAGTTCTCTCTACAGGACTGCCCCACACAATGGCAGCTTTGGGGTTGAAGAGGTTTTTAAATGAGATTGGGTGCAGATTGGTTTTGTACGTTGAAAGAGTTGCCCGAAGCGTGTCCCTCAGCACCACCTGCCTTTTGAGTGTCTTTCAGGCCTTCACCATCAGACGCAAGGTATCCTGTTGTAAGGATCAACATCTCAAAGATGCAAAGTACATTGGATGCTACATCTTTTCCCTCTGGTTCTTGTACATGTTGGTTAATTTCTTTTTTTGTGCCTACACATTGCTCAAAAGACATAACAAAAACCTGACAGGAAACCAAGATTTTTGGTATTGCTTCATTGGAGGACATGATGAAATCAACGGCTTACTCTACGCAGCCTTGGTATTATGTCCTGAGATCTTCTTTTCTGTGGTCATTTCCTGGTCCAGCAGCTCCATGATTGTCATTCTATATAGACACAAACAGAGGGTCCAACACATCCACAACACTCATGTTTCCAGCAGAAACTCCCCTGAATCCAGAGCCACAAAGAACATCCTGACCTTGGTGTCTACCTTTCTGGCTTTTTATACTCTCTCCTCCATCTTAAGAGGCTGTATTTCTCTTTTGTATACTCACACTTGGTGGCTGGTGAACATCACTCACGTCACTTCTCTGTGTTTTCCCTCGTTTGGACCTTTTGTTCTTATGAATCATTACTCTGCCATGCCCAGACTCAGTTTGGTCTGGATACGGAATAAAACCTGTTAATCTTATTTTAATTATTTAAATGACATATTCTGCTTGGTGCCCAGTTATTAACTCACACTCTTCCTCAAGTGTTCAATACAGAGAATTAAATCGGTAGTAGCATTTTTCTTTTTAAGATTAGTCAAAATGAGCTTGAGAATTTGTCAGATGGTTGAATCAGCACCCTACATCAACTGATAGTGTGTGTGTGTGTGTGTGTGTGTGTGTGTGTGTGTGTGTGTGTGTCCCATTCCAATCTTTAACTTGCAGCTTGAAAGTCTTCCCTTCCCACACCTGATGTACGAAGGAGGCATCAAAAATCTGTCAATAAAACTGACCTTCTTGTTATTTTCATTCTGTCAAGGCAGCTTGGCTGCTTTGCAATTTCACTTGCGGGTCCTATATTATAGCTGCAAGGGAAACTGATACAATAACTGGTCACAAAAGTGTTCTTCAGGGAACCCTTGTCCCATCACATTGAAAAATAGGATTAATATCTTTCTTCTTGTATAGGAATGTATTCGAAATGAATGATGGTTTTGACATGATTTTGAATTGTGATTGCTTCTGTTACATTGAGAGTTTTTGTTTTTGTTTTTGTTTTTATCATCAGGGATATTTGACTCTAAATTCCTTTTGTTATTGTTCTCCATTTATTTGGTTTGGCATCTTCATCAAAAGTGCTTTTAAAAAATTAATGCAGCCATTATGGAAATCAGTGTTTTGGGTTTCCCAAAAAGTTAAAAGTGGAACTCCTGTATGACCCCGCTGTTCTACTTCATGGCCTATGTCCAGAGAATTCCATATGGTACCACAGAGATGTTTGCACATCAAGAATCATTGCTACTCTATTCACTGAAGCAAAGAAATGGGCCCTCCTACATATTCATAAACAGATAAATCACATATTAATTTTTCATATATATGTATTGATATATATATATATAGATTACTGTAATTCAGCTACAATGAAAGTCAGAATCATAAAATTGATTGATTGATAATAGATAATATCAAGCCAGGTCAACCAAACTCATAAAAAAATAAATCACATGTTCCCTTCATATGCAGATCCATTCCTATAATGTCTACATGTCTATATGCAAATGGGTATAACTTTGTTATAAGATTTAGGAAGGATACAAAGAACTGTAATATTACATGACAGGCAGGTAAAAGGATCCCTAATTTATAAAAGAGGATGTAAAGTTGCTTATATTTCTATTTTTAATGCTGTCAGTTTATTTTTGTTTCTGGTGCATAGAGGTGTAAAAATGGAATTCCTGGTGACTGTGTAAACCCCTAAGCAAAGCTCCATTGTGGGATCCAGCTATTAAGGTAGAAGTCTGGAATTTCCAGATAGCCTCTGAGCTAAGTTTAAGAAAGATGGACTCCCTTTCTCAGCGGGGTTCCCTTTCTGCATTATCTGGGGAACCCCAGAACCTCTAAGGAACATCGCATAGCCCTCAGAGAGATGACAAGCCCAATCGTTTTCTGATAAGAAACTCATTCAGCAAACACCTGGGGATTCCTGAAGATACCAACCCTAGGCTAATAAGATGTCTTGGTGTCTTGGTTCTCAACCGGATATCTTTCACCGTTCCTGGAGTTCTTTCCCAACCATAGGATAATTAAGTACTGCTTTCCCTGTCTTATGATAGAGCTGTTTGTTGCACGTAGATGAAGTATCCCTGGCATCTCTAGCCCCAGCAAATCAGTCACGCTCACCCCCGAAACCCCACCCAATGCCCAAGGTTTATAATGTTCTTGGTTCACAAAATAAATGCTTGCTCTTTCACTCCACTCCTGCACCATGGCCATTTGCGATTAGTCATTTATTCTGGGGAAGGAAGGGCTCCCTGAATGCCTTGAGTTTGGATGCAAATCAGGCAGCCCTCTGGCCCTCACGGGTTTCTGGATTGCCTGGGCCTTGACTGCCGGTCAGTCTGTCATGTTCTTCTGGCCACAATGAGCTTCCACTGTTTTAGATACACTAATAGCTTTCAACATGACAAGGGGTCTTCTCGCATGGACCGTCTCAGTCCGGTATAGGTCCTCGGGGTCGGGAGTTCTCGAAGCCTTGGTGGGCAAAGATAGGCGAGTGACAAACAGAAACAAACCCAGAGGTGCTGTTTGATTCTGAGTGTATTTTGGAGACCATCAAGCCAGGTTTATATACACATTTTTAAAATGGGGGCGTTCACGCGTGGTTACATTATTTTTTCATACAAGTCAAAACGCAGGATGCTGTGTAATTATGTTGTCATCAGTCTCAAACAATCATTCATAAGTCATCAGATTGGTATCAATGCATGTGATCTCTTTAACCAAAAGTCAATGTTCTCTCATTATGCCAAACATCTGTGAGTCAAGACAGTTTGTTTTCTTAGCTCATCCGCCACTATCTGGGGTATTACTCAAAACTTTCTTGTAAGTCATAATATTAACCAATCATAGGTGACTAATTTTTAGCCATGTTTACGTTAACAAGTGGAATGGAACTTAGTGGTAAGTTTGACTGAATGACCCTTGGCTGCAGTTTCAAGCCAAGGGTCACCTAGCAACATGCTTTGTCAGAAATTTGTGAACAAAGCATTAAAATCTCTTAGAAGTAAATATGAGAAGGCTTTTATTTTACATTATATGGATGATATTCTTATAGCAGAAAAGACAAAAGAATTAACTGATCCATCCTTAAAGACTGAGTCTTTAATTCAGTGTGGATTGGTTATTGCCCCTGACAAAATACAACATACAACTTGCTCTATTTCAGTAAAGGCTTTGAAACTAAGTTCTCTCTTTATGATGATGTTGTATTGGCAGAGCTACAGGTGTTTGCCATGGTCTACTTGTGATTCATTTTAAAATGTCTATATCTTCTTCTGCTCTAACAGAGACCCCACTGGCCAACACATCAAGGCTACATTGACCAGAGCACCAGAAAGGAAACAGGGGAAAAGTAACAAAGCACTCATCCAACAAAGACAAGCCCAGAAATCAGTACGTAGGCCTATAATCATCTTAAACATAGATGCTTATGGGACAGCATAATAGCACAATCAATAACAAGTAAATCCATATGTCAACATCACAGCCCAGTTATCCTACTACAAAAATTCCTGAATATTCCAACATAGCCAAAGCATAAGAAAATGAGTTTAAAACTAAATTTATGGAGATGATAGAGTTCTTGAAAGAGGAAAAATGAGCAAATACCTTAAACATCAAATAAAAGACAAATAAAACTTAGCTGCATATGATGACATATGCCTTTAATATCAGCACTCATGGAGGCAGAGACAGGTAGATCTCTGTGAGTTCAAGGCCAGCCTGGTCTACAAAGCAAGTCCAGGACAAGCAAAGTTGAAATCCTCTCTTGAAAAAACAAACAAACAAAAGACAAAAAATATTGAAGGAAATAGAAAAGTCCCTTAAAGAATTCCAAGTAAGCCACAACAACCACACATACACACACATATACAAAGAGAGAGAGAGA
>CAJRSG010015807.1:331159-341173 GCA_907169655.1 Acomys percivali
AGAGAGAGAGAGAGAGAGAGAGAGAGAGAGAGAGAGAGAGAGAGAGATCAAGAAAATATATAAAACCTCAGAATGGATATAGAAGCAATAAAACAAAACAAAAACAAAAATAAAAACAAAAACAGGGGAAATTCTGAAAATGAAGAAAATGAAGGAAGAGGAAATACAGAAGCATGCATGTCCAACATAACAAATGACATGGAATTGAAGATCTCAGGTGTTAAAGATACAATAAAGAAAAAGATACATCAGACAAAGAAAATGTTAAGTCTAAAACACTCCTGACACAAAACATCCAGGAAATCTGGGACACTATGAAAAGTCCAAAGACAAAAATATTTAAAATATATAAGAATAAGAACACGGCTGAAATGCTCAGAAAATATTTTCAACAAAATCATAGAATATTAACCTACAGAAAAAGATGCCTATAAAAGTAGAAGAGACATAAAGAACACTAAAGAGCGGGGACCAGAAAAGAAAGTCCCTTCTGCATATAATAATCAAAATTCCAATCATAGAGAATAAAGAAAAAATACTAAAATCTTCAAGAGAAAAAGGCCAAGTAAAATATAAAGTTGTACCTCTTGGAATTATACCCAACTTCTAAATGAAGACAACCAAATCCAAAAGGGAACAGAGATGTTTTGCAGATTCTAAGAAACCACAGATTCCAGCCAAGAATGCCATACCAGTGAGACCTTCAGTCACTATAGAAAGAAATAGCCAGATACTTAATGATAATATAAAATTTAAATAATACTCACAAATCCTCCCCTACAGAAAGTTCTAAGAGGAAAACTCTAACTAAGAAGGTTAACTACATCCATGAGAAGACACAAAACAAATAATTGCACTCCAGCAAACTAAGAGAAGGGAAGTGTGCAATTGTTCACATGAACACACGTGCATACACAAACACACACACACACATATATACATATATATATATATAATTAATATGAGGGTTTGTGCCTAGTCTTATCAAATATTTTTATGCTGTGTTTGGGTGCACAGCCCCAGAAGGTCTGCCGTTTTCTGAAGGGGCATGAAAAAGGAGTTGATCTGATCTGAGGAAGAAGTGAGGGGCAGAGAGGACAGGAAAGAAGTGAAGGTTAGGGAAACAGTGATGGGGCTGTACTAAAATAAAAAATTAAATTAAAAGTAAAACAATGAAAAATTATATATATATATATATCCTCTTACTTTTAATTAGTATATACAATGTTTTGCTTCCATGTAAGCTATTTTACATATTTCATTTTGATTTATTCTTCCCCAACATATCTCTTGATCTCCATTTCGCTGCTATAACCTATTATATGCCTCGACCTGCAGGGTTCGACTAAAACTTGGGAGGGAGGTCACCTGTTGAGAAATGCAAGACACAAGGAAGGAGAGCAAGTCTGAATGATCAAGCTCTCAACTTTATTAGTCAGGCAGCAGCTTTTATAATTCATAAGGCAGGGGAAGCATATCGCTATGGCAAGGCAGTTGCGGGTTTTTCTCAAAACATAGGGAATTCCAGGCAGGGTCATGACGTCCTGCCAGACAGGGCATCTTGCTTTGCCTTCATCTAGCTTTAGTCTAACTGCTGACTCACAACAGGGTCGCTCCATCCCTATCTGTCTTTGGCTGTTGACTCACAACAGGGTCAGTTAGTTTCTGGTGAAAGGCAAGCTCTGGGAAAGACAGAGGCTTAAAGGTGCAGGCTCTGACAAGATGGCTGAACATTGGTCATATGGCCTATCGTCCCCAACAATTATACTTAGTTCCCACTTGCAATCTATTCGCTTAGTTTTTCTAACTTCTCATTTTTTTATTCTAGTCACATAGACACGCCCAGTTTTTAAGAATTTTGTGTATGGATACTGTATTTATGTAATTACCTGCCATCTCTTTCCCCTCAACAACTTCTTCCTTGTTCCAATTGCTGCCTCTCATGCCTCATTTCCTTATGCCATTCTTTCGTCTAACTTCTATAGCTAAGCTTTCTATTTGAAGTGGATCAAACACCTGAACTAAAAACCAAAACAAGTCTGTGTGCGGTCGCACATGCCTTTAGTTTCTGCACACTGGAGAGGCAGAGACACTTGGATCTTTAAGAATTTGAGGACAGCCTGGTCTACATAGTGAGTTCCAGGACAGCCAGTGCTATTTAGAGAGGGGGGGGGGGACAACCTGTCTCAAAAAATTAAATAAATCAAATAGATAGAACCTGAAAAACAGAGGAAAATGTACGGAATACTCTTTAAGACTTTGGGGGTATACCAGAACTTTCTAAACAGACCTATGACAGTAAAACAAGAATTTGGCCCGAATATAAACTGATCGCAATAAGTGAGATTAAAACCTTTCTGTACAGCACAGCACACTATCAGCAGAGCACACAGATACCACCCCCTCCCCCCAAATGGCAGATAATCTTTATCAACTATGGTTCAGAAAAAAAAAAAAACAACTAATATCCAGAATTTATAAAGAACCGCAGGACCTAAATGCAAAGGGAACAAAACTGTCAAGGTGGCAATGAATTGAACAACTTTTCATGAATGAATACAAATTGCTAATAACTTTTAAAAACTGTTCAACACCCTTCTCTGTAAACATGAAGGACTATAGTCATCCAGCATTTTACCATTTTCATATCTTAAGGACAAAGGACATATTGGAGCCTAAAATTACCAGTTTGGAAAATTTTCTCATTAAAACTACTGAAGCAAAGGTGCTGAGCTGTGGCAGAGGGAGGCTTCCATTGAATAATGGCCATTTTTGTCATAGACCCAGGAAAACATGAGAAAGAAAACCCAAGTTGGTTTGTGGGTGCCTATCAGTGTTTTCAATTTAATTACTGAGAGAGAGGCAGGAGGGATATTTCTAGACTGATAGCTATTACAGTACCTAATTGTTTGAGGCCTAAAAGAGCCAGCAGAATCCAAGCTTTCAGTCTCTCTAAACAAGATGGCATCTGTCAGCATACTGTCGAAAGAGAACTTAAACAAAGAAGGTAAGAAGCCTGGGAACAAAGAAAGCAAGAATCATGGCCTTGTTGCCCGTTGTGTCCAGAATACAAACACTGATCCATTGCTCTGACAAAATAAAGAAACTCAATAAGACAAGCAAAGCAGAGTCTGTAGAATGTGCTAAACTTTTAGCCACAAGAATGAAGGATGCCAAGGAAAACCATCAGGAAGAGTGACAAGAGAAAGTCTGGCTATGCGTTGCCCACACCTATCTGATACACCTACAACCCATCTGCACAAACAGCTCAGGGATCAAAGTGGAGATATTGAAAAGATTCCAAGAGTCCGAGGAACAGAAAGTTTGCTGTGGGACGCCATCTCCTGTAAATGGGACAGGGATGAAATTCATGAAGTCTCATCAATGGGGCTACCTAAACAAGAATGGAATAAGTAGACAGGAAGGGCAGGTTAGCAGCTTCCAAAGTTGAGAAAAATGACAGAAACAATTTGCTGCGTGAACAGTCACCCAAAACTCTCTATAACGTTGGATCATCATTTTACCCTTCTAGCCCTATTATATCTGACAGATATATTTGTGAGGCAGAAACTATTGAGGACTTGCTTACCCTGTCTTAGCAGAGTTTGGCTATAGACTCTGCCTGTATCCAAGCTTTCCCATTTTTAGGCACGATTCTGTCTGTGGCAGAAATGAGGACATTTTTCCCAGTGGCTTGTTTGCCACATTTGAAGACATCTCCATGAGGAAGTTCACTGGTGCTCGTCATCTTCTTTGAGGTAGGCTGGGTGTTGACAGGAGTTCACCTGTCTTACTTTCAAGGAATCTTTAAAATAAAAAAAAATATTTTAATGTCCTATTCTGTATGTCTTTGAGGGTTTTGAAGACCTTGTTTTTCTCTAGAGTCATGTCTATCTACTGTGCCTAAGATGTATATTCTTGTGGGAAAAAAAAGTAGACTAGCAACTGGTATGACCATAATTTAATCTATAGATTCATATTTATCTGTTAAACCTAGGATGTATATTCTTGTGATAAAAATAGACTAGTAAATGACATAACCATGATTTTATCAACTAACAATGAACTCGTAGTACTTAATTATCCTACACAGCGTGCAATGGCACTTTCAAAATATTGGAAGTAAGCCTTGTATTACAGTTGAGTTTTATGGGTACAATACTTCATTACTATTAGAGTAGTTATATATATATATATATATATATATATATATATATATATGAGTAGTTTTATATATATATATTAGAGTAGTTTTATATATATATATATATATATATATAAAATGTGTTATGACAGTATGCACAAAACTTATGAAAGATAAAGCTCGACAAAACTTCAGCAGAGAAGAAGAGGTCAGGGAATCCCAATTCCAGCTGAAGAGACATTGGCCACAGGTGGCTTCTGGGAAAGGAAATGAGAAGTTTATTTAAGAGTTTTGAAGCCGGGCGGTGGTGGCGCACGCACGCCTTTAATCCCAGCACTCGGGAGGCAGAGGCAGGCGGATCACTGTGAGTTCGAGGCCAGCCTGGTCTACAAAGAGAGTCCAGGACAGCCAAGGCTACACAGAGAAACCCTGTCTCGAAAAACCAAAAAAAAAAAAAAAAAAAGAGTTTTGAATGTTAGAGGCTATATGCTTCTATTTGTGCCTCAGAACGAGGCACATTCTAGTGCACTAAGTAGACTGATTTTTTTTTTGTCTTCTTGTTTGTTTTATGGAACATATGAAATTTGAGTAGATTGCTGGTGTGGGGGGGGGAATGAGAAAGAAATTGAAAAAAAGATGATGGTGGATGAAGTTGAGTAAGACACACATGAAAGGACACAATATTCAAAGAAAGATTTAGGTGATAAGAATTTAAAAAAAAAGATTTCTAAGTCTTTTTTAAAGAACATAGTGTATTTTTGTTCAAAGTAGTCATTGGAGCCTGGTACCAGTGAAGTAGAGAGACTTCTTTAACTCTCTCCTGAATATTTCTCAAAGTTTCTAGCAACTTTCAGAGAAGGAGTTGTAAACCTTCAGGGATCGTGACACCTCAGTGCCTTCTCAAAACACCTTTTTTCTCTGTAGAGATGTTCACAAGCAACTCTTGAGTATCTTTGTTAGTTAGCAACTGGAAAAGATTCATCAAGGATTTTGAATCCCAAAGCCAACACTGTCATAGACATGGGTTGAAGTGAAAATTGCAGTTCTGGTGGGAGGTGATATCACAGAGACCCAGATCTCTGCCTCAGGCTGCAGCTGCCTATTACATCACTGCGTATTAATGAGCCTGTGACGTGCGCAGTGGACCCATCTTGCAGAGGCAAGAGGCCAGGTGAGTATGTTGTATTTCAGTCTGAGCTGCAGAGGCAGAAAAGAAAAGAGGGCATCATAGTTGCTCATTTCTAGTATTAGAAGTCTGGGGTATAAACAGACCTGTGGAACAGACAAAGAGGGCACAAGAATAGTTCCAAAACTAAGATGTTCGTGAGAAAAGACAGCACACTTAGCTGTTTCCTCTAGGATTTAAGCCCCTGACTGAGGGTGACTGATCTTATAACCAGGGAATGAAGTCCATCTGGAAGCGTGCTAAATACAGAATTGTGGTAATAAGTCAATGTGATAATTCAGCATACATAGTCTATATGATGTATTGACTATCTTTGTACTATAATTATTATACTTTAGCTTACCATAGTTTCACCTCCATAAGACACATTTGAATGGAAATATAAGAAGCACACGAACCTGGAAGATATGGGATATGCACCTGTTTCTGGAGTAAAAGGTATTCTTTTTTCCCATAGGTTTACATTTTATTTTTATTTTATTTTTAATATATCTTATTAATTTATTCATATTACATCTCAATTGTTATCCCATCCTTTGTATCCTCCCATTCCTCCCTCCCTCCCATTTTCCCCTTACTCCCCTCCCCTATGACTGTGACTGAGGGGGACTTCCTCCCCCTGTATATGCTCATAGGGCATCAAGTCTCTTCTTGGTAGCCTGCTATCCTTCCTCTGAGTGCCACCAGGTCTCCCCATCCAGGGGACGTGATCAAATATGGGGCACCAGAGTATTCTTATGCAAACCTATGTTTATATATTATAGATGCAGTAACTGGGGTTGTATTAAATGACCAGGAGCAAAAGGACTGGATTGAAACTTCCCTCTTGTTCTTGGAAATGTAACATAAAATGGAAATTATAGTATGAGTATCAGCAATAATAGCCAGGACCAAATGTGCCTTGAGTCATCTCTCCTGGATCATTCATACTGTACTGGAAAGTCTAAGCTGATGTCGTGCCTTCCCTTGCTGTTTATTGCTATTGTTGTTGATGGAAAAATGAGGCTTTGTACAGGGCAGGGCTGAGCTCTACACCTCAGCTGTATTTGTATCACACTTAGCTTGTTATTTCTATTGGGACAATGTTTACGTGTTCATGGTTTTCCAATTACTTTCTACTTATCTCACATGCATCCCTTCTGTTTGAGTGCATTATAAGTTTTATTCAGATATATTTACTGAGTGCATGCATAATGTTAAAGAAGATATTTTACTAACAAAAATTTTTAAAAAAATAAAAATAAAAAAAATTTTTAAAAAAGGAAAAAAATTTGTGCTATTTCAGCATACATTTGTGTTTCATGTTGCATATTTTAGGGAGTTGGTGGCATTAGTAATCTATTTGTAGCTACTAATACAGCCTTTACCCCTACAATGAAAACAATGACTATTTCTGGTGGCATTATAAGCATATGGTCCATCTTGTGACTGTGAGCTGAAACTGGGTAGTGGAACAATTTTCTGTCACAGCAGACCATATTTACAACACTGCGTTTTAGTAAAAATCTCAGAAATCTTATTGGCACTTGGCATTTGCCTATAAACTATATCTTCATCTCAAAATGAGAACTTATATTTTAAAAGATTTATTTACCTATTCTATTTTTGTGCCTAGTGCTTTGCCTGGATGTATGTGTGCACACTGTGAGAATGCAGTGCCTGCAGAGGATAGAAATGTGTGTCACAGCCTCAGGAAATAGAACTACAAGTAGCTAAGAGCATCCTTCTGGGTTCTGACAAGCATCCCAAGTCCTCTCCAACAGCATTAGCTGTTCCTTACCACTGAAATATCTTTCTAGTTGCCCATGTGAAAACTTTTTTACATCCAAAAATCGTAAAATAAACATCAACAAGGTGAACAGAATGTTAAATTGTGTCTAAAACCTGCATTTAAGACTAGAGTGTGTTTCAGGATGGATCTCCTGGCTTTGTGATAAGGGACTTAAGTGACTGTACATGTTTCACACCTACCCATGTTTAAGACTGTACAGTATCCACTCTGACACCAGGAGCTTTTGGATTTAAATAGTCAGTTATCACTTGTGTTTCTAACTTCTAGTCTGGACAGTGGAAATAAGTCTACATCAGGCAGGCCGCTAAAAATGAGAAAGAAGGTGTCAAATTCAGTGGATATTAGTGACTCATCAATTGTTATTGCTGCTTACCATTTAAACACATAATTAATAAAATGGCATCTGCCATTCCTTATAACGTTCAGGATACAAGAGGAGAGAGTAAAGAAAAATCAGTAGAGAGCCACTGTGAAGTCTACCTGTAATCCACAAAAAGGAAAATATCTAAGATTGAGTATGGGGATGGGTTTTTTTTTTAACCATGACTCAGTACAGAATTACATGAAAATTGAGGAACACTCTGCATCAGAACTACCTACATAGGAGAGTCTTCAGAGCAGAGAAGGAAGGAAACTCTCATAACCTGGCTCATGGGGTCTCTGAAAATTGATCTGATGTGATTTAATGAACAGTGTGAAACTTATCACTTCTCTTTAAGACAAAGAGTGCTCATATAATTAAATAGCAGATAAATAAGTTTCTGAGCGACTGGCTCTTTCCATTTGCTATAGGCATATTATCTCTGGCTAATATTTCAGTCAATGAAAGGGACCAAAAGATGGTCATGCGTGATGGAACTAGAGACATAAGAGACAGCTTTTGATCTCTAGTTCACTGAATGGGATAAGACAGTGTTCACTGTTGAGTTAAGAAAGGCATAAATTAAAAAAGGAAGAAAAGAAAGAAAGGCATAAATTCATTGGGATCTCAGCACTGATACTGGTGCCTTTACGTGCTGCGTTGATCCACAACATGAAACAAGAATTGATGGAAAGGCTGTAGGATTTGAATGACACGTTTTGATATACACACAATAAAAATAAGCTAACGTCCTTTGAAATTATATTTGCCGTTATACATTGAATTCTTGAGAAAATAAGATTTTTTAAAAATTTACAAAAGAGAATGCTGTGTTTCCAGGAATGTGACCGGTGTGACAGCACTGCTCATCATGTGCAGTGCCCTATGGCTGTGAAGACAAACAGCCATTTCCAGAATTGAGCATGGTGACCTCACAGATCTAAACAAAGGAGTATTGTCACTCTGTGGTGGATGTTGGTCACTGTTTCTTTCCTTTTTTTTTTTTTTGTTAAACATTTCTTTTCACTTTACTACACAGAATACAGGTGGACATCCAAATACTCAAATTTCAAGCGTGCCATGCACGTAGCTTTTAGTCACTGTCGATGGAGGAGTTTCAAAAGCCACAGTATTTCCTACGTTGAAGCATCTTTTCAATAATTTTACTTTTGTCCATCCTCACAGATGTGGTGGGGTTGGTCCACTGGCATTATCTTCTGAGCAATATGCATGGCCTCCCAGCAAATACACTTTCAGGTATGTAGAGCTTTAAGTAGCTTCATTTGATGTTGTTGGGTTTCTGTTTGTTTGTTTGTTGTTGTTGTTTGTTTTGGTTTTGGTTTGTTTTTGCTAGACTCTGTTGGAACCTGTGTATCCTAAATAATGTCATATTTGCTAGATATATAGACATTAAATGGAGCACCAAAAACATAAATAAAAAACAGGTTTATGTTTTTGCTCTAATGGCATTTCAATGGACTCGCATCTCAGTCAGCATCAATGTTCACACATATCAGAGGTGTTTGTTGGCACCATGATCTCAAAATATCATTCCATGAGAGTTATGTACTGACAGCAACTGACATCTAACAAGCATCCTGAACCCGAACAAAATTTCTCTCTTTCTTTCCTTCCTTCATTCCTTTCTTTTGTTTTTGGCATGTACTTATCCAACTAATAAAATAAAAATTATGTCCGTACACTTCAGGAGAATTTCACAAGTGAAGTACAACTTGGAACAAATTAGAGTAAATACAGGACTGTCAAATTTTCTAAAGTTCTCTTTAACTAACTAAGCAAGTAGCAGTCTGAAAGAATCATACTTAGTGGTAAACATTTCTTATGTTAGATCACGCTTTACTTATGCAGTGGGCTTAAGAGGTGGAGTACTTCAATAACTAATGTATATTTTTATGTATTTATTAGTTCATATGATTATGTACAAGTATTATTTTCTTCCTCAACAATGGTATTTGGAATTTTTTTTAATGATCTAAAATTGTTCACAGTTAGAAAACACTTTAGTGTACCACATCAGAATGCCAAATAGAAGGTATAATTCAATCATCTTTGTCAGAGAAAAATCAATTTCAAGAAAGATTGTTAACTGTTCAATTTTATCTTATTGGTTTTTCTTATGCCTTGTTATAGAAACCTTGAGAAGATTTTGATTTGGAGACATGAGGAATAGAATTGTGTTTGTTTGTAAAATGGCTGTAATCCAGAACTTGACTGTCTGTCCACTGTCGTAGGTGGTGGTATTTGGAATGGCCTGTCAATTTTAAAACACTGTATTCTTTGCTCTCTTTTGACTTAAGTGCTGTGAATTAGCTGATTTTGATTGCATCAGGACTATGTTTTTCTTTTTCCCAAGGGTAACTTTTCTCTCTCTTTGGCCTTCTTGTAAACTTTGTTTCCTTCAGTCATCAGATATTGATCAAGATTTCCAAAACTTTTTCTTTTAATTTCTGGGCAGTTTCAGCACCATTGCCACTACTGGTTCCTGTGGTCACTCTTGCTAGAGTAGAAAC
>CAJRSG010015807.1:393821-414011 GCA_907169655.1 Acomys percivali
GTCCCAGGGAATCTTGCTGGAAGGATCATAAAGTCAGATCTGCCAAGTACATTGGCTGCTCCATTTCCATCCTCTTGGTCTTCTTCATGTCGACAAATTTAATTTCCTCTATGCACACATTTCTCAATAGGAATAATAATGTGACAAGGGAATATGATTTTGGATACTGCTCTATTGGAGGGCGTAATGACATCAGTGACTCGCTATATGTAGCATTGGTGTTGTGCCCTCAAGTCTTTCTTTCTGTGCTAACTGCCTGGTCCAGCATGTCCATTGTTGTCATTCTGTACAGACATAAGCGGAGAGTCCAACACATCCGCGGCACCCATGGCTCCAGCAGGACCTCCCCCGACTCCAGGGCCATGCAGAACATCCTGCTCCAAGTGTCCACCTTTGTGGCTTTTTATACTTTCTCCTCCATCTTGCAAGGCTGCACTGCTCTTCTCTACGATCACAATCGGTGGCTGATGAACATTAATCGTTTCACTTCTCTGTGTTATCCATCTTTTGGACCCTTTGTTCTTATGAATCCTTGCTCAATTTTGTCCAGGCTTATAAAGTGTGGATAAGAAATAACAATTATTTAATCTTATTTTAAGTATGGAAACGATATGTTTCGTGTGGTATCCAGATTTTTATTCACACATTACCATTAAAAGGTCAATACAGAACGTTAAGCAGGCAGTGCCTTGTCTCTCTAAGGTTAACCAACTCGAGTGTGGGAATTAGCAGCCTAAATGATTCTGATCACACTGTGCTTGGTTCATGGTACTGTCACCTCTTTCTCCTAGACTCTTCCTCATGCCCATCTGATGTGCATAGGAAGCTAGCAAAGGAGCTGATGGCTAAATTGAAAGCAATTTTATCCTGCTAATTTCATTAGCAGCTTTCATCCTGCCGTGGCATCTTCAATGCTTGGTGATTTCACTGAGAGGTTGAGTACCCTAAAGTCTAAATGCAAAAAAGACTGAAACCATAGCTGGCCATGAATTTGTGCTTCAGGAGACCTCAGTGGTGCAGTCAGAACTGCCTCATCCTGCACCAGTACCATAAAAACACGTTTGGCCATAACTTCTCCAACAGACTGCTTGCGGTTTCACAGAAATTCCTAGGTAGTTTCTCTGAATCGTTAGCAACAATTCTCATCAAGATTTGCAAGTGGAAAAACACATCCCCCATCCACATAGCAAAACAAAGCCACGCCACTCTTTTATGTTTTGTGCCTGTACAAAAAAATGAACTTTAAAATCAGTCGTTGGTTTTGATGTTCTTTGAAGTTTCTTTGCTAGTATTTCATCAAGAACTTTTTACACCCATATTTGGCAGGCAGACTGGTCTGAAATTGTCTCCTTTTGTTGTGTAGTTTCCTGATTTTAATACCTGGTTAATCCTGGTTTCATCAAAAGTGTTTGGAAGATGCTTTTCCTTTTCTGATTTTTTTTTCTCACTGATTTGAGTAGTATCAGTATTATTATTTTTTAAATGTCCAGCAGAAGTCTGCTGTGAATCTATCCGAACACAAGCGCTTTTTAGTTGAAACGTGTTTAAAATTACTGTTTAAGTTTTTGTCATAAATTAGATTGCCAGAATTTTGTCAATTTATATCCAGTTTCTCTGTTTTGTTCCACGGGTTTGACTGTTTGTTTTTATGCCAATGTGAAGTTGTCTTTATTACTACGGCCCTGTAATATACTTTGAGGGCAAGTGTTCTGATATTCTAAGTTTATTCTCAACCCTTAGGATTGCCTTAGTTATTTGTAGAATTTTGTGATGTTATACTAATTCTAGATTTCTTTTCTTCATTTGTAAATTATGGCACCGGAACTTGATAGACATTGCATTAAATCTGTAGGTTACTATTTGGTGAGGGGAACTCTCTCATTGAAAAGACTTTTTCTTATTTTCTTTTTTGTTTTGTTTTTGTTTATTTGCTGTTGTTTGTTTGTTTGTTTTTGAGACAGGGTTTCTCGTGTAGCCTTAGCAGTCTTAGACTCACTTTGTAGACTAGGCTGGGCTCAAACTCACGGACATCTGCCTGCCTCTGCCTCCAAGAGCGCTGGGATTACAGGCCAGCTGAGATTTTTTTTCCTTTTGTAATGTGTCTTCAGCATTGTTTTCCATCCCTCCACTCTCTACAGTTCTTTCCCACCTCTCCTTCCAACTAGTTATATTTTCTTAATGTCTATCATGAGAATACAAACAGCTTTCTAAGGGATAATAATAACATAAGATAAATTAAAAATTTACACATCAGTGGAGAATTCTCCACTGTTGAGTGGAGAGTGGGGATTGACTTTCACACGAACTCTGGTATCTCATATTTGACCACGTCCCCTGGATGGGGAGGCCTGGTGGCACTCAGAGGAAGGATAGCAGGCTACCAAGAAGAGACTTGATGCCTTATGAGCATATACAGGGGGAGGAGGTCCCCTCTCAGTCACAGTCATAGGGGAGGGGAGTAAGGGGAAAATGGGAGGGAGGGAGGAATGGGAAGACACAAGGGACGGGATAACAATTGAGATGTAATATGAATAAATTAATAAAATATATTTTAAAAAATTTACACATCAGACTTAGAGAGAAAACAAAGAACAGAAGTGAAGTGGGTCAAAAGAGCAAAATAATCAGAGAGTGTCTCTGATAATCCTTGAGATCCAATCCACCCAGTCTCATATCCAGCTCCGTAGCAAGAAAGCTGCTGCTGCGGCCTCCCTTTCTTCCCTATGCTCGTCCTCAGTGGTTCTCAAATATCTTCTCCCGCCAATTCATGCCAATATTCTAGCTTCCAGCAGGCATCCATTGGAAACACACCAGCTAAACAGAAATGGGGGTGGGTGGGAATTAATCTTACTGAAAACCTTCATCAACTCCCCTTCCCCCCATAATCCAATCCCCCAGTCTAATCCTTAAGCTGCAAAAGGACACCTGATGCCGCCGTCTCCACACACCCCCATATCTTGTTCAAAACCCACAGATCATCTATTCCTCACCTCCCTCCCACTAGTCATCACTTTATTTAACCCCCCCAACTCAAGCAGGCACCTCCTGGTAACCCACAAGTCATTCCTACAATAAAACCACATATTTTATCCACCAACGTTTTCTTCCTTGTCTCCCGAGATCCACACGCCCACCACCACCAGTTTCACCCCCAAGCTCTGCAGCAAGACTTCTACAACAGTCTTCCCTGTCTCATTGTTCACATCTCATGTGAGTCCCATAGATCATCCCCCATTTTTTTTCATTTAAAATTATTTTCAAAAATGTATTCACTTTACACCCCAATCTTAGCCCCCATCCTTTGGTTCTTCCTGGTCCCACCCTCCTTCCCTTCTCACCCCATATTCTCCTCCCCTAGTTCTCACAGAGGGGGAGCCCTTATCCCCTACCAACTGGACCCAGCCCATCAAGTCTAGTCAGAACTGCCTGAATCCGCTACCTCTCCAGCATGATAAGGCATCCTGCCAGGGGAAGTGCTCAAAGTGCAGGCAACAGAGTCTATGTGGCACAGGACCCGTATGGAGACTGAGCTGCCTATCTGCTCAGTCTGAGTGGGGGCCCTAGGTCCTCTCCACACAAGGTCCTTGTTTGGTGCATTAGTCTCTGCAACCCACCCTGGGCCCAGATTTATTGGCTCTGTTGGTCTTCTTGTGGAGCTCCTGTCCCCTCTGGGACCTTCTACTCCCCACTCATCTCTATATGACACCCTGTGCTCTGTCCAAACTTCGGCTGTGAGGTTCAGCTGCTTTGAGCCCCTGCTGGGTGGAGTTTTTCAGAAGACAGCTATGGTAGGCTCCCATCCTGTTCTCTCTATTCAGCTGCTACAAGTGTCTACTCTATTTGCCCATCTGAGTGAGAATTAAACATCCTTCCATTGGTCCTCCGTGTTACTTAGCTTCTTTAGTTTTGTGGACTATAATATGGTTATCCTGTGTTATATGGCTAATATCTCCATATAAGTGAGTACATATAAGTGAGTACATATAAGTGAGTCCTTCTGGGTCACTTCACTCAGAGTGATCTTTTCCAGCTCCAACTATATATCTGCAAATTTCATAATGATCCATGGTTTTGATAGCTGAATAGCATTCTTTTGTGTAGAGATGACAGTTTCTTTATATATTCTTCAGTTGAGGAGCATCTGGGTTGTTTCTAGATTCTGGTTCTTATCAGTTAAATGGCTATGAACATAGTTGAGTAAATGTCCCTGTTGTATGGTGGAGCATCTTTTGGGTATATGCCCAGCAGTGGTATAGTTGGGTCTTGAGGTAGAGCTGTTCCCAAGTTTCTGAGAAAGTATCCAATTGATATCTAAAGTGGTTGCAAAGTTTGTATTCCCATCATCAATGGAGGAGTGTTCTCTTTTCTCCACATCCTCGCTATCATGTGCTATCACTTGAGTTTTTCATCTTAACCATTCTGATGGGTGTAAGATGGAATCTCAGAGTTGTTTTGATTTGCCCAAAGATGTTGAGCATTTCTTTCTTTCTTTCTTTCTTTCTTTCTTTCTTTCTTTCTTTCTTTCTTTCTTTCTTTCAGTGCAACAAAATCAGTGAGGATTATATTTACTAACAGCAGAGAGGAGTAGTCTTTGTCTCTTCCTCAAAGACGAATATTGCTTCTATGTCAACCAGTTAGTTACAGTAAAAGACAAGATCTGACAACTTCAGACAGATCACTAGTCATAAGAGACTGTTGACCATTGACAGTCCAATATAGAGTTGAATATTATCTTTCTTAACCCCACGTCTCATCCTTTTCTTTTTTAATATATTTTATTAATTTATTCTTGTTACATCTCAATGGTTATCCCATCCCTTTCATCCTCCCATTCCCCCCTCCCTCCCATTTTCCCCTTACTTCCCTCCCTTATGACTGTGACTGAGGGGGACTTACTCCTCCTGTATATGACTCAAGCATTTCTTTAAGTGTTTCTTGGCTCTTAGATTTTTCTTTGTTGAGAATTCTCTGTTTAGCTCTGTACCCCATTTTTAATTGGGACCCATGGTAGTGTTGGCATGACATTTTTGTGGACTCTGTACAGTTTATCCCTGTTTATTCCAATGCTGGTTCTTCTAACCCGATATCCGGTTTCAACCTGGACATTGCGTTATGATGTTTACTCTAATTATCTCCTGTAATCATGCCACCACTGTGTTCTGTATTGTCAACATAAGCCAACTAGCCAGTGCTGAGCAATAACAGAGAATAGGGTGGGACATCCTGATCCACTGAGGGGAGGGGAAATGAAGAGGAAGAAGAGGATGGATACACTTGGACAGGACAGGAAAACCCCAGGAGAAATGAGCCAGGCCTAGGAGATAAGTAAAAAGCAAGTATGATGTGGGAAATCTGAATGGGAGGAAACTATACTAGCTTGGAGGTTTAGGATAGAATAATTATTGCCCAGCATTGTTCTGTAGGCTAACAAATAGATCCTAGCCTTTCTGTATGGTTGTTCGGAGATAAAGCTGGTTAAGGAGTAATAGCTTATTAAAGGGATAAATCAATATTAAATATTAATAACCATTCAACAACAGTCCATTTGTTATTTGTATACTGGAGAGCTACTGATTCTTTTTTAGTTGATTTTGTATCCTGCCACTTTGCTGAAGGTGTTTATCAGTTTGTAGGAGTTCCTTGGCAGAATTTTTGGGGTCACTTAAGTGTACTATAATATCATCTGCAAATAGTGATACCTTGATTTCTTCCTTTCTAATTTTTACCTCCCTTGATCTTCTTTTGTTGTCTTATTGCTCTAACTAAAACTTCAACTACTATATTGAATAAATAGAGAGAGAGTGGACATCCTTGTCTTGTCCCTGGTTTTAGTGGAATTGCTTTAAGTTTCTATCCATTTAATTTGACGTTGGTTATAGGCTTGTTGTATATTGCCTTTATTAGGTATGTTATGTATGTGCCTTGTTTCCCTGATCTCTCAAAGACTTTTAATATGAAGGGGTGTTGGATTTTGTCAGTGGTTTTTTTTTTCCCCAGCATCTACTGAGATGATCATGAGGGTTTTTCTTTCAGTTTGTTTATATAGTGGATTACATTTATGTATTTTCACATATTGAACCACACAGGCATCCTTGGGATGAAGCCTATTTGATCAGTGTGGATTGTATTATTGAATTGTTCTTAGATTGATTTGTGAGTATTTTATTGAGTGTTTTGGCATCAATGCTCATGAGGAAAAGTGGACTTTTTGTTGAGGCTTTATGTGGTTTAGGTAGCAGTGTGATTGTGACCTCATAGAATGAGTTTAACAATATTCCTTCTGTTTCTATTTTGTGAAATAGTTTGAGGAGTACTCTTCTTTGTATGTATAGTAGAAATGTGCACTAAAACTATCTGGTCCTGGACTTTTTTTGAATGGGAGACTTTTAATGACCCTTTCTATTTCCTTGGGGGTTACAGGACTATTTAATTTGTTTACTTCATCTTGATTTAACTTTGGTAAGTGGAATCTGTCAAGAAAATCATCCATTTCAGTTTCATTTTATAATTTTGTGAAATACATGCTTTTGAAGTGAGGCCTAGTGATTCTTTGGATTTCCTTAGTGTCTGTTGTAAGGCCTTGCCTTTTTATTTCTGCTTTCTTAAAAATTGGATATTGTCTCTCTGACTTTTAGTTAGTTTTGGTAAGGGTTTCTCTATCTTGTTTTCTCATAGAACCAGCTCTTGGTTTTATTGATTCTTTGTATTGATCTCTTTGTTCCTAATTTATTGAGTTCAGCCCTGATTGTTCTCTGTTGTCTACTACTCTTAAGTCTGTTTGCATCTTTTTGTTCTAGTGATTTCAGGTATACTATTAAGTCACTAGTAAGAGATCACACCAATTTCTTTATAAAGACACTTAGTGCTAAGAAATTTACTCTTAGTACTGCTTTCATTGTGTCCCAGAAGTTTGGGTATGTTGTTGTTATGTCCAAATTTTGAGAGACTCCCCGAACAGACCATCCAAGAGTCAAGTCCAAATGCAATGGTAAGGAAGCCTTTGTTACAGGTTCGAAGCTGGGCCACCCCTCCCATGCACTGGCACAGCAGATGCAGGGAAGTGGCCTCAAGTCTCAATTGAGAAAGGTTTTCATAGGTTTTAGACAAAGAAATGGGTATTACAGTATATGACTGGATGACATTTGGGCAGAAAAGCTGCAAGCAGGGAGTTACAAGCCTTGGCATTTTATGGTTGGCTAATAGGTGTAGGGGCAAGTCGGCCTATAGAAAAGATTGTTTGAAGTAGTCATGGGGGTGTTAGGAACGTTGACCTGGCTTCTCCTAATTGGTTGTTGCTATGTGCCAGACCAACTGCTGGTCAACTTGACTGGCAGAGTATATTTGGACTTTCATCATGTGAGCTGATTGTGTTACTTGGGGATATTTTTCTGTTTAGACTAGTTTGTGGTTTTTCTGGAATGTGGGTTCAGCCCTTGCCTAGGTTTAACACAAAATGGAATTTCTTTTTCAAAATAAGAATTTGTCTGGACCTTTCATTGTAATCTCATTTCGACTGAATTCTAGGAAGTCTTTAATTTTTTTTTTATTTCTTCCCTAACCTCAAGATCATTGAGTAGAGAACTGTTCAGTTTTCATGAGTTTGTAGTCTTCCTTTTTTTCTGTTGTTATTAAGTTCCAGCTTTATTCCATGGTGGTCTGATAAGATACAAGGAGCTATTTCAATTATCTTATATCTGTTGAGGTTTCCTTTGTGATTGACTATATGGTCAATGTTGGAGAAGGTTCCATGAGGTGCAGAGAAAAAGATATATTCTTTTGTGTTTGGGTGAAATGTTCTATAGATATGGTTAGGTCCATTGATTCATCACAAATGTTTGTTTCATTATTTCTCTGTTTAGTTTCTGTCTTGATAATAAGAGTGGGATGCTGATGTCTCCCACCATTAATGTGGGGGATTCAATGTGTTAGTTAAGCTTTAGTAAGATTTCTTTACAAGTATAGGTACCCTTCTATTTGTGTCATAGATGTTGAGTTAAGATGTCATCTTGGTGGACATTTCCTTTGATGAGTATGAAGTATCCTTCCCTATCTCTTTTGATTAAATTTGATTGAAGGTCTATTTTATTAGAAATTAGAATGGCTACTGTAGATTGCTTCTTGGATATGTTTGCTTAGAAAGACCTTTTCCAACCCTTTGCTCTGAGGCAATGTCTATTTTGTTGCTTAGGTGTGTTTCTTGTGTGCAAGCAGAATGATCTCTCTGCTCATCCATTCTGTTAGCCTGTGGCTTTTTACTGGGGAATTGAGTCCATTAATGTTAAAAGAGATGAATGACTCGTAATTGTAAGTTCTTGTTACTCTGATATCGGTAGCGATAGTATGGGCCAGAGGTTGGATATTCCTGGGGACCAGAAGCCCTCCTCCCAAAATCATTCAAGGTGCTCTGAATATGAGACACTGGAGTGTGCCCAGCTAAAAATGCAATATATGTATCTCATCTCTTCTTCCCAGTAAATATTCATGGAGGAAGACACAAAAATATTGTAAGACCCAGAGGTGCTAGGTAATTCCAAGGATACAGGCTTTTCCCAGAATGAACAGGGCACTTGAACATGTGAATTCACTTTTTATGACAGTACTCACAAAACCTGTGTAAGACCGAGCTAGAAAAAATCCCACAAGAGTGGAAGTTGTCAGGAAGTCTCACTCCAACTGATGAGCAGCTACTGGTCACAGGATGGCTTCTCAGGGAGTAAATGTCAGATTTGTTTTTAAAGAATTTGACTCAGATGCTTCTGTTGATGTCCTGTCCTAGACACATCCTAGCATCACTAAGTAGACTCAATGTTTTGTGGTTGTTTTGTTGGTTGCTTGGTTGGTTTACTTGTTTTTAAGAAACAAATGAAATTTAGAGGGAGTGTTGGTGGTGAGATATAAAGACAAAATTCAAAGGGAGGTAATATGGGTCAACTTGTCTAAAACACGTATCATTATGAAATACTCAAAAGACATTTTAAGCAATAAATGTTATAAATCATTTTTTAAAGACCTAAGTTGACTTGTGCTGGAAGATGTCAGTGAAGCCTGGATCCAATGAGACATAAAGACTTTTCTAACTTCTTCACCATCTGATTGCAATGTTTCTAGAACCTTCCACAGGAGACAAGGTGAGCCCTCAGGGATGATGAAAATACAATGCCTCTTCAAAACACCTTATCTCTTTGGATATATTCACAAAAAGAACTCTTAAATACTTTTGTTAATTAGTGACTGGAAAAAAATTACATAGATGATTTTATCTCCCAAAGCCAGTACTGTCATTGCCACTGTCCATGAAATAAAAATTGCAGTTCTGGAGGGAGTTGAGGTCACAGAGTCATAGACCTCTGCCGCAGACTTAAGCTGACTCTCCTACAGTGGTTATTTATGATTCTAGATCTACCCACTGGACTCATCATCCTGAAGAGACAAGAAGGAGGTGAGTACTCTGTATTACAGTCTGAGCAGCAGAGCCAGCAAAGAAGGGAAACGTGTAGGAAATTGCTCGTGTCTGCTGACGGGAATCTGGGGTAGAAGCAGATAAATGAACAGGCACAAAAGGCAGAAGAGCAATATCATAGCAAACACGTTAACCAAAACATGTTCACACCTAACATTGTGCCATTTCCTATTAGTTATTACTGTGGTATAATTCCCACCGACTGAAGGTGACTCTGGTTATCACCAAGTTAATGCACTCCATCTGTGAAAGGGCTGAAGTACTGTGATAATGTGTCAACGTGGTAATTCCACTTACCTAACATGATATGTAGACTGCCTTTGCAGTGTGATTACCACAGTTGAACTTACCATAGTTTCACATCCACAGTAAACATTCAAATGGAAATACAAGAAGCACACAACCTTGGTAGGTACAGGGTGTGAATCATTTTCTCGAGTAAAAGATGTTTTTGGTTTTTTTGTTTTGTTTTGTTTCGTTTTGTTTTGTTTTGTTTTCTGAGACAGGGTTTCTCCGTGTAGCCTTGACTATGCTGGACTCATTTTGTAGATTAGGCTGGCCTCGAACTCACAAAGATCCACCTGGCTCTGCCCCCCCCCCAAATGCTGGGATTACAGGTATGCGCCACTGTGCCCTATTAATTTTAAATAAAATATTTTGAACAATTTTCTTCTCATGCTATTTCAACATGTTAATATGTCATGTTGCATTTTGTACAGAGTAACAGTGTGAGTAATCCTCTGCAGTTGCCACTGTATCTTTTACCTCTGAAATGCTAACAATGCATATTTCCAGTGCCTTCATAAACATCAGGTCCATCTTGTGCTTGTGAAACCAAAATGGGTGATGGGACAGCTATCATGTCAGACCACACATAGAACACTTTATTTTATTAAAATCCAAAACATCTTACTTGACATTTGCCTATGAAATAAAACTCTATTTCAAAATGAATCTTATTTTTTAAAGGTTTACCTATCTATTGTTTTTCTGTGTGCATGAATGTTTTGCCTGAGTGTGTGTGTGTGTGTGTGTGTGTGTGTGTGTGTGTGTGTGTGTGAGAGAGAGAGAGAGAGAGAGAGAGAGAGAGAGAGAGAGAGAGAGAGCGCACATGTGTGCACTATGAGACTGCAGTACCTATAGAGGCCAGAAGCGTGTGTGTGTGTGTGTGTGTGTGTGTGTGTGTGTGTGTGTGTGCGTGAAAGCCCCTGTAACTGTAACTAAAGGCAGCTGTGAGCCACCATGTGGTGCTGGGTACCAAACCTAGGTTCTTTGCAACACCATAAAGTGTTCCTTATGACTGAGATCGCTCTCTACTACCCCAAAATAAAACTTCTTAATGCCAAAAGAAAACAAGAAAATATTAGCAATGTAAAGAAAGTGTCTTGTGAGAAACACAAACCGCATGAAAGACTGGGGTGTGTTTGAGAAGGTATCTCAGTATGAACAACATTTGTAGAAAAAGAGGCCAAAGGCCATCATTTTGAGAGGGACTGTCTGCAGGTAATTGGAAGCAGATGGAAAGAGAAAAGGGACTACAGTGTAATTATATTTTAATTTCAGAAAATGAGAAGGCGTAACTATAGTTTATAGAAAGTATTTATGTAACACAAATTAAATTGCAGTTATGCAATGAAGTTCTCAAAATAAATAAATACTGAATAGAATGTTGGAAAAAATAATAAAAGAACATAATTACTGGCTTAATTACTTGCTCCACTTAACCAGATGCAACCCATTTTCCAACATTCATAATGACATTCCCAGATATTGCACAGGCACGAGATTCCTTATTCATCTACAAACATGCCAAAATTTGGGATTTCCAGCCTTTTCTTGATTAAAGTTTCTTTAATGTACTTTTTTTTTTTCTGAGACAGGGTCTCTCTGTGTAGCCTTGGCTGTCCTGTACTCGCCTTGTAGACCAGGCTGGACTCAAACTCACAGCAATCCGCCTTCCTCTGCCTCCCTGAGTGCTGGGATTACAGGCGTGTCCCACCATGCCTCCACTTCCTTAATGCATTTTCAAAGAACACTTTAGTGTTCTGATTGGCTCAACTCCCTGTCTTTCCCCATTTCTCTTCTTTTGTCCCAGCTTATAATGCCCAATGTCCATTATTTCACGTTCAAAATACATATTTTGCTTTATCCTCCACACCCCATTTTCAGACCCTCTTTGAGACTCTTTCAAGTGTCCTGGGCTCGGCACACACTCATTCCTACATAAGCACACCCTTCTAAAAATGATGGAAGGATAAAACTAACTCCCACAAGCTGTCTTCTCACCTCCACACTCAACTGGGGCACACGCCTATAATCCCAGCACTCGGGATGCAGAGGCAGGCGGATTGCTGTGAGTTCGAGGCCAGCCTGGTCTACAAAGTGAGTCCAGGACAGCTAAGGCTACACTGAGAAACCCTGTCTCGAAAAACAAAAGAGAGGAGGGGGGAGAGAATCTGTATTAAACAACTGCCCGAAGGGACTCACTTCTCACAGAGCATTCATGAAAGCATTTTACAGGATACTTTTAAAGGCAAGTAACCCAGAAAAACTACATCCTAGCTAGCAGTGTAAAGGGGTAAGTAATCCAAACAAGCATTTTAACTGAAGCCCAAAACATGCAGTTAGCTGGAGGATGCTGACCCCCAGCTTCTAGACAGGTATTGGGGTACTTAACAATATGACTTTTGATGAAACAGTTAAAAAGAGGACAAGTAATTTTCAGGCTAAACAAAAGATGGCCCCAGATGAGACAAAATTGAGAAACCTTTTTCCTGTCAAGACCACGGTCATATTCTGATTGGTATTATAAACATGCAATTATTTATATTTTAATCATAGTAGTGACTATACAATAAGAATTGATGTATTTGAGGTTTGTGATCATTATTGAAGCTGTCTTACTTTGTGATTCATCAAATATTATACTTGAGGAAACTTATATTTCTTTGTATCGGACAGTCACATTTCATTGGTTCCCACAGGTCATCATCATCACATCATCCAGAATTATGCATTTTGTATAAAAGCAGGTAGCTCCCTATGAGCATATATAGGGGGAGGAGGTCTCCCTCAGTCACAGCCACAGGGGAGGGGAGGAAGGGGAAAATGGCAGGGAGGGAGGAATGGGAGGATACAAGGGATGGGATAACAATTGAGATATAATATGAATAAATTAATAAAATATATTTTTTTAAAAAGCAGGTAGCTCCCCTTCCATAAATATTTGCATTCTACAGCACTAAAACATCTCAAAGTGACATATGTGGAAACTAACAACTCATGTCAATATTTTGGGGATGAAGCCTTTTTGTGTGGTCTAGGAAGACCTTGAACACCTGAGTTTATGGGATCCTATGTTTCAGTCTTTCGGTAGCTCCATGGATTAAAAGACTTCCTCCTCCACACCAAGCTGCAAACTTTCGGCCTCGTTCATTTGGCCAGAGGAATACCTTTGGCCAAATCACAAGATGGACTTCTGGAATCTGACGGTCAGAATCCTTTTCTTGTTGCAAATCACAGTTGGAATTCTGGGGAATGTCTCTCTTCTGCTCTACTACCTAGTGCTCTACCTCAGAAACTGCGCGTTAAAGCCCACAGACTTGATTCTCATGCACATCATGGCGGCCAATGCCTTGATCATTCTCTCCTCAGGGGTGCCCCACACAGTGGCAGCTTTTGGGTGGACGCAGTTCTTGAATGATTTTGGATGCAGGCTCCTAATATACATTCAAGCATTTGCCCGGACTGTGTCCATTGGCACTACCTGCCTTCTGAGTGCCTTCCGGGCCATGACCATGAGCCCCAGAGCATCCTGTTGGGAGCATCATAAAGTCAGAGCTGCCAAGTACATTGGCTGCTCCGTTTCCCTCCTTTGGGTCTTGTATATGTTTATAAATTCCATTATCTTTGTGTACCCATTTACCCAAAGGCATAGCAAAAACATGACCAGAAAACTAGATTTGGGATACTGTTCCCTTATAGGAAGTGATGACATCAGTGACTCGCTCTATGCAGTCTTGGTGGTGTGCCCTGAAGTAGTCTTTTTGATGCTCTTCACCTGGTCCAGTGGCTCCATGGTTGTCATTCTGTACAGGCACAAGCAGAGAGTTCAACACATCCACAGCTCTCGTGGTTCCAGCCGAGCCTCCCCTGAGTCCAGAGCCACCCAAAGCATCCTGATCCTGGTGTCCACCTTTCTGGCTTTTGATACTCTCTCCTCCATCTTAAAAGGGTACATTGTTTTTTTGTATAATCACAATTGGTGGCTAATGACCATGGATCACTTCACTTCTCTGTGTTTTCCCTCTTTTGGACCTTTTATTCTTATGAATCATTACTGCTTTGTGTCCAGAATCCATTTTGTCTGGAGAAGAAATAACTCCATTATTTTAAGTATGTAAACAATGTTTTTTAGCAATGTCTAGTTTTTTATTCACCATCATCCTCAACATGTCGACTTCTGTCCATGATCTCTGTTAAGTTCCGTGTACTTATCTGACTATTTGTGTTAATGCTACTGCCAAGTTGTTTTTATCACTATGGCTCTGTCACTATGACACTTTAAAGTCAAGGGTGGTGATCTTTCATCTTTTTGTTGTTGTTTTGTTTTGTTTTTTGTTAGTTTGTTGATAGGTTGTTTTTGTTTTTGTTTTTGTTTTTTGAGACAGCCAGCTTTCTTCTTACCCCGTAGGATTGTCTTCGCTATCAGTGGTATAGGCTGGCTTCATAGTCATATAAGTAGTAGTTTTTGTCTCAACTTATATATTATGACACCAGAATTTTGATAGGCATTTCATTAAAGCTATAGTTTAAATTTTTAAAAATTCATTTCATTGAAAAAATATTTTTTCTCACATAATATATCTTGATTATGGTTTTCCTGCCCTCTACTTCTTTTGGTTCCTTCCCGCCTCCTATCTCTCACCTGGACAAATTCCCTTTCTGTCTCTCATTAGAAAACAATCAGGCTTATAAGGGATAATAAAAAAATAGATGAATCAGAAACTAATACATCAGAGTTGGATGAGATGAACAAACAGAAGGAAACAATCCCAAGAGAATGCATAAGAATCAGAGACACACTTGTTTCCACACGCACATTTACCCAAAAAACACTAACCTGGAAGCAATATATATGTATGTATGTATGTATGTATGTATGTATGTATATACAATGGCATATATTATCTATTGAGATATATTTGTACATATATGTATATGTATGTATGTATGTATGTATGTACATAAGAACCTGGTGCACACCTGTGCAGGTCCTGTGCCTATTGACTCTGTCTCTGTAAGTTCATGAGTTTTGATATTTTCTTGGCATCCTCCATCCTCTCTTTGTCTTATACTCTTTAACCCTCCTCTTTCATAGGGATTCATGAGCCCTGAGAGGAGGCATTTGAAACTGACATCCCATTTAGCACTGAATGTTCCAAGCTCTCACATTCTCTGCATAACCTTTGGCTGTGAGTCTCTGTATTTGTATAGCATAATGTCTTTAAGAGTCATTTTATTGCTACTTAAAATAAAACAGTGTTATTTGGTTTTACTCTAGGTTCCCAGGCTATCTAGTCTCTGGTTCTTGGCCATCCAAGCAATGTCTGGTATGGGTTCTATCTTGTGGAATGACCTAATCAGATATTGGTGGGTACTTCCACAAGTTTTGTGTTATCATTGTCATAGCATATTTTGAATACAGGACAGCACTGTAGATCAAAGGCTTTGTGGCCGGCTTGGTGTTTACATTTCTCTTTTGGGTAGTCATCAGAGTAGTTTCCCTTACCAAAGACGCTAGAACTTGGGGGTGAAGGAGCTATGTAGACACCAGCTCAACTTCTCTATTTTAAGAGATGTGTGGTGGTTTTTCAGCAAGGGGTCTCTGCCATCAATTTATGGAGCACCTATATTCTTGGCAACAGTCTAGATTGCTTGAGGATTCCAATCTGATCCCTATGTCCAACAACTCAATTAGATGTTACCCAATCCTGGTATGGGAAGGTCCATTTGGTCACAACAAATGGTCAGTTGGAATTCTGCCCCACCCCCATTATTGGACAGTTTAGTTAGATCGCCTTCCTATATACAGTTTCTACTGTATTAGGTTTCCAAACTGTCCTCAAATGGCTCTTAATTTCAGCTGTCTCTGACTCTGTATTCCCCCCATTATCTTCTCTACATGTCTCCTCATCCACTTGATTCTTCTGTTCCTCTTCCCCATGCATCCATAACTATCTATTAGTAAGATCTACATGTACTAATGTCTACTAATAAGATCTATCTGTACCCCCTAGGCCCTTACTCTAGATCTAAGCTCTATAGTTCTATGGATTGTAGCTTGTTATCATTGCCTTAAAAGCTAATGTCCACATATAAAGAATACATAGTATACCTGTCTTTCTACATCCAGAATATCTCACTGAGGACAATTTTTTTCCAGTTCCATTCATTTGTCTACACATTTCACAGTGTCATTTTTTAATGCCTATCCCCACTGTATAAATATACATTTTCTTTATTCATTCTTCCATTGAGGGACGTCTAGGTTGTTTACAATTTCCAGCTATTATGAAGAGAGCAGCAGTGAACATAGTTGAGCAAATATCTCTAGAGTAAAACTGAAGCATCCTTTGGGTGCATGCCCAAGAGTAGTACAGCTGTATCTTGGGATAGACGGATTTCCATCTTCCTGAGGAACTGTAACATTGATTTCCATAGAGGTTATATAAGTTGGCACACCCACCAGCAATTGGTGAGTGTCCCCTTTACATCAGCATGTGCCACCACAGAATCTACATCAGAGCCATGAATGGAGTGTTAAACAGCCACGTCACAGTCTGTTTTCACATCTTTCTCCCTTTAGATGGGAAAAGTGCCACACTTCTAAGAATCTTATTAGGATAAGAGCCTTGGATCTCCTGTCTGGTTACAGGATTAATCAATCTGCCAACATGCACTGGTCATGTAGGGTATTGTATTTACAGAACACAGAGATTGGTAAAAAGTGCATTTCAAAGAAGCTAATCTGATTCCCAGGTTGCTCTCTAGATCTCAAAGATCTGTATCTTCCAATTTAAAATAAGTTGACTCCATCACATGGCCACAAAGGTCTCAGTCCATTACGTTATAACCTAAAATTCCAATTTCTTCACAATCTCAACTCCACAGTCCTGAATTTACCATCTAAATTATAAAGTTGTAGTACAATCCATCCAGGAGCACAGTTCATCTTCACCTGTGGACCGCACAACCTAGGAAACTCATCATGTGCTCTCAAATTAAAAAAGATGGCTGAGCCTAGAGAGCAGTTATATGCACATTATTTCAAAGGGGAGAAAAATTGAAGGGGTTAAAATAAATGTCCAGTCACAAGAAGAGTAGAAATCTCTATGAATCTGGCAAATTAAGCAAGATACCAGGGTCTGAGAATATCTGTGGCTAGACCCAAGCAAGCTGGGCTACCCTCTGCTCAAACAAATTTCCACCATTAACGTTAGCAAAAGATTGCAGCTCAGAGCTGTCAGCCTGTTTCCTAAGTGCGAAACGTTAAGAGCTCCTAAAATCTTTGTGCTGATCTAGTTTTTTGTCAACTAGACACAAACCAGTCACCTGGGAAGTGGGAACCTCTTAGATTAGCCTGCAGGCATATTTATGGAGCATTTTCTTGAGTAATGGTTCATGAGAGGGCGTGGTCCACCATGGGCAGTGCTACTGGGTTGTATGGGAAAATACGCTAAGCAAGCTACAGGGAGCAAGTCAGTAAGTGGCCTTCTCTGTTGGCCTCTGCTTTCGTTCCTGCCTCCAGGCCCCTGTTTTGAGTCTCTCCCTTGGATTCTCCTGATGAGGGTCTATAACCTGTATCCAGATAAACCTATCCTTCCACAAGGTGGTTTTTGGTTGTGGTATTTATCACAGCAACAGAAAGAAAGCTGGGCCACCCTCCAATTTTATATGCATTGTTCTTTTAGATGCAAGCTGATAGTCCCTTTACTGGGGTTAAATACTCTGGCTGTAGAAAGGGAAGCCTGTGTCTCAATACCTTCAAAGACTTTGTATGACAGACTTCTCTGACTTCTTGATCTTGATATATGAGCAGATGCCGTTCAGCCACATGCTGAGCTACCTCTTCAGAACATGCTATCTGACAACAACCCTCTTCATTTCAGGTACTTCTGTGATTAAGATGGGTTGGCAATTTCCAAAATCAAGTCTTGAGTTTTTCTCTTCAGACTTCATTATATTTATGATCAAAAATGTTTTGTTAAAAGTCCATTTAAAAAATCATACATGAATATCTGCAACAGCTGCTTTTTAATATTTAGAAGATAGGATGGGGAAAATGACAGATATGATAAATAGATAATTGTGGTAAATCCACACTACTAGTGATCAGTAACAAATGAACTAACCATACACATAACACAAATGCATGTCAAACTAGCTACACAGAGGAACAGCAGACAAAATGTACATAAAACATTGGCAGTCACATTTACATAAGCCTTTTGAGGAAGAATTTATGAATAGGAAAATCGGTGGTTGCCTAAGGATCGAGTGAAGGGGTGTGACGGGCACTGAGAAGAATTGTGAAAGAGTACACGGTAACTTGAGAGCTCTGGGATATGTTCAACATCACTTTTATAAAGCCTCACATTTTCTTCATCATCGTTATTTTATCTCTATCAGTATATGTAAATTCCTTTAAGAATTTCTTAAAGGATATCTTTAAGAATAACTTAAGAATATCTGCATACTAGCCCAATGGGCATGTCCCATGAAAGTCTCCACTTACCAGGAAACTGGGACAGAGGGGAGGACATCCTATTAAGACTCTAGATGAGAGAAGCATGGGAGAATAGCAAAGCAGAAGGATCCAGAGGGTCCTAGAAACCTACAAGAAGAACATTATAATATGTAGATTTGGGCCCAGGGGTCCCACTCAAACTATGGCACCAGCCAAGGGACAATACAGATGGTAAACTTTGAACCCCTACCCAGATCTAGCCAATGGACAGGACATTCTCCACAGCTGAGTGGAGTGGGGTCTGACTTTCACACAAACTCTAGTGCCTCACATCTGACCATGTCCCCTGGATGGGGAGGCCTGGTAGCACTCAGAGGAAGGATAGCAGGCTACCAAGAAGAGACTTGATACTCTATGAGCATATACAGGGGGAGGAGGTCCCCCTCAGTCACAGTCATAAGGGAGGGGAGTAAGGGGGAAAGGGGAGGGAGGGAGGAATGGGAGGATACAAGGGATGGGATAACCATTGAGATGTAATAAGAATAAATTAATAAAATAAAATTAAAAAAAATAAAATAATAAAAAAGAATTTCTTTTCTAGATCAAATCTGATAGAGATCTATTTTCTCAATGATATGGTCATTATCTCTCATAGCTTCGGTTGGTATAATACTTTAGGTAGCATATCTCCTGTTTGTCCTTTATTACTGAGGATTTTACTGTAATGTCTACCTTCAGGCAACTTTGGACACACCATGTGTTATTTACTTGATTTCTCTTGGGCCTTAAGAAATCCCATCTTTCAACTTTCAGAGTGGTTTTACAGTATATACATATATATTGAACTACATAATTATACACATTATAGACAGAGTATGCTGATTATATCACATAATGCTCATAAAAATATCACCCACTTACACTGGCAAATCAAACAAGTGGATATGAATATAGTAATCCCACCATATCACTACAAATGACTTAGGAAGTCATCCTTCCCCCGTGGTAAGCAATGAAGGCCATTTCCACTTGTAACCAAGAATTCTGGATACTCACAAACGTTACATTCTTGAATCTCACCACTCTTCTCTTGGGGTTACTGCTTATACATTTGGCAAAGATCTCAGGGAGGCATAAGAATCCAGAAAAAAAAAATCTATACTGAACTAGTGACCTCCGTCCTACTAAGTGACACCAGTACTTTATGCTGAAGAATTCCACAAACCTTCTGATCATACGCAGCTATCATGTTCTCACCATGTGAATTCCCACTGTAGTTAAAAGAAATTTCTCCGTAATTCCAACTGTTCGTACTTCTATTCAGCTGCACACTAGCTCATACAGCTGGTGGCCTGAATCCCAATCCCGGCCCTGGAGAACACAGCCTCATAAGTCTCCTCAACCATACAAGGAGATATAGAGCAAGTGCTATAAGTGAGACACGTGAGCCACGCTGCTCCTAAACACAAGGCACGCTGTCGCAATACTAGTTTGTGGGTCTTAGGATAACTCTGAAATCTAGCCACGTCAGATCCCAGAAATACTTAAAATTGTTTCCCATGAAGCTTTTTTTTTGACAATAGAGACTGTGACTTGGGTCTCCAGCAATCCACTATTCCATTTAAAATGAAGGACTGTTTATCTCTTTACTTTGTCAGATCCTACTTCTGCTTTCAATACACTCTAACCTCCCCTAAGATGAAAAGTAACCTGTGTGTCATGCCTCACCTGTGAAGTCTCAGGACACTCACTCTTTCTGCAGGATGCTGTACTAGAACACTTTCCAAACGTTCGAGCTAGTTACACTGTGAGACATCTTGGATTTACCAAGTCCAAACCAATTCTGTCTCTGTCTCTTTCTCATCTCTCTGTCTTTCTGTCTCTTCTTCTTCTTCTTCTTCTTCTTCTTCTTCTTCTTCTTCTTCTTCTTCTTCCTTCTTCTTCTTCTTCTTCTTCTTCTTCTTCTTCTTCTTCTTCTTCT
>CAJRSG010015807.1:419851-437579 GCA_907169655.1 Acomys percivali
TTATTCATAATAGCCAGATCATGGAAACAGCCTAAATGTCCCTCAGTAGAAGAATGGATAAAGAAACTGTGGTACATATACACTATGGAATACTACTCAGCTATTAAAAACAAGGAAGTCCCGAAATATGTGAACAAATGGATTGAGCTAGAGATGATCATAATGAGTGAGTTAACCCAGAAGCAGAAAGACTCAAATGGTATATACTCACTTATATCTGCATACTAGCCCAATGGGCATGTCCCATGAAAGCCTTCCCTTACCAGGAAACTGGGATAGAGGGGAGGACATCCTATTGGGACTCTAGATGAGAGAACCATGGGAGAATAGCAATGTAGAAGGATCCAGTGCATCCTAGAAACCTACAAGTAGAACATTATGATAGGCAGATTTGGGTCAAGGGGTCCCGCTCAAACTAAGGCCCTAGCCAAGGACAATACAGGCGGTAAAATTTAAACCCCTACCCTGATCTAGCCCATGGACAGGACAGTCTCCACACTTGAGTGGAGAGAGGGATTTGACTTTCTCATGTACTCTGGTGCCTCACATTTGTCTATGTCCCCTGGCGGGGGAGACCTAGTGGCACTCAGAGGAAGGACAGCAGGTCACCGAGAAGAAACTTGATAGCCTATGAGCATATACAGAGGGAGGTAATCCCTCTGAGGAACAGTCATAGGGGAGGGGAATAAGGGGAAAATGGGAGGGAGGGGAGAATGGGAGGATACAAGGGATGGGATAACCATAGAGATGTAACAAGAATAAATTAATAAAAAATTAAATAAATAAAAAATAAAGTCTGTTCGGGAAATAGGAAGACATACAGAAAAATGCAATATTGTATGGAATTCTGGAATGTTATGTACAACAGGGAAGAGAGAAGTTAAGGGGGCCATGGTGATACATAGCTACAACCCCAAGATTTAGGGGGCGTTTCAACAGGAGAATCAAGGCCAGTCTGGGTTTCATAGTGAAAGTCTGTTTCATAGCTACTTCCCATAAGTTGAAACATTCCATCCTGGAGGGAGGAGAGAGGGGGAGGCGGGAGGGAATCTAACAAAATTTACAAAGCTCGTAAAATTGTAAGACTCACAAATTTCCTCTGGAAGCTTAAATGGACAGTGAACAATTGCTGGTAAGAGGAACTAGCCATCTGAGCTGCCGCCAAGCTCTGCCAGGACCTGCAAGGATAAAGCTACTGTGAGTCGTCACCCATGGTGGGATGACCTTGATGGTGCAGCTGTCTTTGACTCACTTCTCACCTAGTTCCTAATATAACCTCAGGAGACTCAGTGGCTCACTACCTATACTCTTGGCTATCCTCCGGTCTCCCCCTAACAAGGGGCTCCATGCCAAAACCTCTACTAGTCAGTATTCTGCATTCAAACCCATCTTTTACATTTCACAGGAGATAGACATTGTCTTTTTCAAGCTGGCTTATTTCAATAAGTAGCCTAAACCTCTATTCATGTTGCTGCAAATTTCAAGATATCATTCCTCTTTATGTATATTCCATGTGTCTGTATTAATTTTCTTAATTGGTTTTTCAGTTGATGAACATCTGCTTTAATTCTATTATATATATATATATATATGTATATATATAATCTTAATACTTAAAACAACTTTTAAATTTTAATATAGTATGCTCATATTCTTCCCCTCTTCCCCTCCCCAAATCCTTCCAACTCCTTCCCCACTTCTCTACCCAGCCAATTTTAAGTGTTTTCTCAAAAAAAAAAAAAAAAAACAAACCAAAAAAACAAAAAAACTTAAAAGCAAGCCCCCAAAGCAAGAAAACAAAATACTCCCCAAAAGACAAACAAAACTATAAACAAGTAAAAGCACACACATAAAAACAATCAAAATACCTGTAGAACCCATTATATGCTGGATGTGACTCCTGAACATGAGGCCTGTCCTGGAGTGAATGACATAATCAGTGTCATTCTGTTGGAAAAAACTAATTTTCCCTCTTCTAGTAAGCTTAAGTGTCAGTTTAGTTGCTAATCTTTAGACTAGTGGCGAGCTTTTTTTAAATTCATTCATTTTTTTTTCATTCATTCATTCTTTCGTTTTTTGTTTGTTTTTTTTTAACAACAAAATAAAATATAAGATAAAACAATACTGTCACTTTGGAGTTAGGCTAGACAAACTGACTTTAGGGAAAAGGCCCAAGAGAAGGCACAAGAATCAGAGACCATTCATTCAGTCATTCAGGAATCCCATAAAAACACTAAACTGGGAGCCATAATATATATGGAGAGGACATGGTACAGACCCATGTAGGTCCCACACATGCTACCTCAGTCTCCATGAGTTTGTTCACGTTGACTTAGAGGGGTATTCCTCAATCTCTGAGTTGCAATCCCTTTGGCAAACCTCTATCCTCAAAAATATTGACATTACTATTCGTAACAGTAGCAGAATTACAATTATGAAGACGCAGCAAAAATTATTTTGTGATTGAGGGTCACCACAGCATGAAGAACTGTATTAAAGGGTTGCAACATTACGAAGGTTGAGGACCACTGATTACAAAGTCCTGTTTTATTGGTGTCATCCTTGGCCCCAGGCTCTTAAATTCTTCCCACCTTTTTTGCAGGATTCCCTGAGCTCTAAGAGGAGAGAATTGATGAAGGTTTGCTATATACTCTGCTTAATGTCTGGGAATGAGTCTCCTATTTGTTCCCATCTGCCACAGAAGAAGCTTCTCTGATGATAGCTGAACAATGCACTCATCTATGGGTATAGCAGAATGTTATATAAGTGATTTTATCGTGATTTTTTTTCTTTATGTAGAACAATATTGCTTGGTTTTGTTCTACATCCCTGAGCTAGCTAGTCTCAGATTCTTGGTCACCAAAGCAGTATTGGGTATGGTGCTGGGAGCAATTGCATGCCGGATTGGCAGAAGCAAGCAAGTGAGCTTCCTGGAGGCAGCCCACTCGTTTTTTGCATGGCTGACGAATGGATGTGTCTCTGGTTTAGGCAAGGCCTCAAGGATGTTGCCTTAAGACCAACTGTCTCTAGCATGCTGGGGTGACCATTAAGGCACACTGGTGACCCTGAGATGATCTTACAGCTCCTTTTAAAGGTAGTCAGGGGAATTCATATTGGGGGGGGGGTAGGTAATGCTTAACATGATTACAGCATTCAACTGAAAAAGTGCAGACACACTTCGTCAGGGTCATGAGTTAAACATAAGAGGTCAGCAGTAAATCTTCCTTAAGCAATCAGACCAGCAGTCAACCAACCTTAAGCAATCTTATCTTTTTTTCGGCCAGGTGGCTAGGCCATCTCTGATTGGCTCCCCATTTTCTGCACTATTTCAGGTGACTGCTGAGCTCATTTCTGAGGAATGGAGGCTCAGGCCTGTTCTGAATTAACAAGAAACTGGAGCCAAGTAGGTTTATTTAACCAGGCCCCCTTACATGTATGTATCTATGTTCCTCCATATGTGGGCATGAAGAGTGTCTTTGGGAACTCCCTTGTTTTGTCTATTAATTGTAGTATGCATGTGTGTGCGTGTGAGGTTTATAGAAATCTGCTTGCTTTGTCTCCCAAATGTGTGCTTCTAAGTTTACTGAATAATAAGGGTCCAGAGTCTTTTCCTGGCTTTCTTAATTAGGTCTCTAGCTTCCAGCAAGTGTTATTCACTGCTAAGCCATCAGTCAAAAGGAACTGAGGGTTTTTTTGTTTTGTTTTGTTTCACTTTTATAACCCCAGGTTTAGCTGATTAAGACCTCCTGTTGTTAAATAACAAAAGTTCTCAGCTAGAGAGCTGTTGTAAGAAGCCAGGAGGCCTGAATAGTTACTTCTCTTTTCCTTAAGAGTTAAGGTTTAAATAGCAAGACCACCAGCCTGGAACTTTAAGAGTTTAAGGGTAAATAGCAAGGCTACAAGCCTGAAAGTTTAAGAGTTATAGCATACAGAGAACCAGCAGTCAGCAGCTGGTCATCTGCAGACTCTGTGACCTGCCTTGGTTTACACTGTGTGCTGGAGCTGGTCCCTAGCAGTATGGGTTCCTCTCTTGAAATAGCCTTAATAAAATCAGTTATTGATTGGTTACTCCCATAAGCTTTGTGCCACCATTACCCTAGCACAGCTTGCTGGAAATAAACCGTTGTGGAGAAATGGTTTGTGGATGGTTTGGTGTTTAAAGAAAAGAAAAAACAAACCATCTGATCATCTCATTAGATGCTGAAAGAGGCTTTGACAAAAATCTAACACTCTTTGATGATAATAGTCTTGGAGGGATCAAGAATACAAGGGACAGATCTAAACATAAAAAAGGCAGTTAACAAAAATCTATGGCCAACATCAAATTAGATGCAGAGAAACTTAAGGCAGTTCCACTAAAATCATGAACAAGACAATGCTATTCACTCTCTCCATAGCTACTCACTATGGTCCTCGAAGTTCTAACCAGAGCAATAAAAGGACTAAAGTAGATCAAGAGGATACAAATTGCAAAGAAGGACATCAAAGTATCATTATTTCAGATGATATGATAGTATTCCTAAGCAACCCAAAAAACTCTACCAGGGAACTTCCAGAGTTGATAAACTCCTCAAAGTGGCTGGATACAAAATTAACTGGAATAGAAAATCAGTAGCTTTCCTATACACAAATGACAAGTGGGCTGAGAAAGAAAGCAGAGAACAGCACCCTTCACAGTAGTATTATTTGTAATATACAAGTGTCTAAAGAAGAAAATTGAAGATATCGGAAGATAGAAAGCTCTCCCACAATCACAGATAGGTAGGATTACCTGTCTGTGCTTTCATAATTTCTGTAAGGGATTTATTCATTTCCTCTTTCTTGACCTCTATCATATTTGTAAAGGGCTGAAGACATGGCTCAGAGGTTATGAACATGCCTTTTATAGCAGAGAACCCAACAGCCTGAGTTCGGTTCCCAGGGTCCCCTAGGGTTAATCACAAGGACCTTGAAGCCTGGATTCAGTGCTTGCAATCTCTCAGAAATCCAGGGGGGAGGGGGGGAAACCAATGGATATTTGTAAAGGCTGACTTAAGGTCTTTTCTTTGTGATTCAATTATGTCGGAATATTCACTAGAGCCTTGTTGTGGTAAGGGCTGCTGGGCTCTACTGGAGGCTGTTACTGTGTTTTTATGCTGGCCTTACTGCCATCTGTGTTTGGGAAGATGGCGATTCCAGGTGTTAATATTTGGTCTTGTCTCTGTTGGGTGCACGTTTTCTCCCTTCATTTCTGTTTCCTCTCTGGTTCCTAGGAGGGTGTGGCGGCTGTGTGTTGCCTGTAGGAAAGTCGTCTGGGATCCTGATAGGTGTGGGCACTGGGTATTCCAAGTAAAATATGTTTCTGAGTGTGCTGGGAGCTAGCACTTAGAAATGCGGGCTGGCTTGCGGGGGAGGGGGTCTACAGCAGGATGAAAGCAAGGATCTCCTTACTTAGTCTTCTGGGAATGGGGGTAGAGACTACGAAGAGGCCAAAGAAGATGCAGAGCTAGCAGGAGGATGCCGTGAGATGAGAGGGGCATGAGACTGGGGATTGGACTTGGAGACTTGGTTAGAGAGGTTAAGACCTGCTTCCCTGATTGGAGTGGCTTGTGTGTTTCTAAGAAGTCCCTGCTGAAGTTGGGGGTGTGGTGGTGGTGGCCAAACAATGAGAAAGGGAAGAAAGGTTAGGAAGGAAAGATGTGTGGAATGCTCCAGAGATGGGGGGGGAGGGGGCGGGAGTGTCACACCTGTTCTGCTGCAGAACTAGGGATTAGACTTTGGGGGGCTGGGCTTTAAGGAATGCAGGGAGAGATGAGGATGCAGTTAGCCTATCTGTTTCTCTGGCAGGCCTGTGGTTTCCCAGGGAGTCCGTGCTGGAACTGAGGGCTGGCATAAAGCAAAGAATGGCAGGAGGAAACTCTGGAGGGGACTATCCATATGAGCCACTAGAGATGGCTGCAGGAGACAGAAGGGAGGTTGCGGCAGGATGGATGGCAAGACAGGTGAAGATCTGCAGTTCACCTATCAGGCTCCCTGGCTGGAGTGGCCTGTGTGTTCCCAATAAGTGGAAGGGGTGAATGTGTATGTGTCTGTTATGCCCGTTTATACAAACACACACACACACACACACACACACACAAACAAACAAACAAAATTAGCTCAATGTGCAACTCCCACACTCACAGTGATAGCACTAATTTACATTTCCACCGATGATGTACAAAAGTTCCTTCTCCCGGCAGCTTGCATCCCCACCATTGTTTTCTCAATGACAGCCACTGCGACAGGGGTGAGACAGAATACCAACACTGCTCTCATTTGCATTTCCCTCGCGGCTAAGATGTTGTCCATTTCAGTATACTTATTCCCACTGCACTTCATCTTTTTAAATGATTTTATTTTTGTTTAAAAATGTTTACTTAATTAGGTATACACGAATATATTGTTCTATCAAATCCAGTCCGCCATTTCCTCCCTCAGTTACTCCCTACTGACTCACCACTCTTCTCTTCCAACTTCCTGCACTTTTTAAAAATTAATTTAATGCCCACCCCATACTGACTGTATGTCACAGTGTAGAACCGTCTTGTGGAGCACTTCCTGCATTCACTTCACTACTAAGTCCTTTCTCCAGTGTGTACTTTGGCGATGAATGTCAACAGCTTTATCTCCTGGAAATTTTCTGCACTCACTGTGTGACTCTGCACTTATGTGTGATCACTTCAGAGTCTACTGAGGTGGGACTTATACCCAAAGAATTTCCTGCACTTACTGCGTTCACAAAAGGCTTTCACAAGCATCAACTCTTTTGTTAGTCTATACAGTCATATCTCTCCCAAAGGACTAAACATCAGATCTACTGGGGAAGATAGAGGGAGGGTGGGACCACGAGTCAGGGAGGAAGGGGCAATCAGGATATAAAGTGGATAAATAACATAATTAATTAAAAAAGAATCAAGCATGGTTATTTGTATTTGTCAGAGAAGCAAAAACTTTAATATGGAGAGGTTGAAAGACTGGCATGATTGGGAGCTATTGGCACAGGGAATCTGGTGGAGGGTATATAGGAAACATGGCCACCAGTATGATTAAGGGAGCATACTGGGCTTTCTTTAGTTGATCTACAGGTAAACTCTTGGAAAGCTGGTAGTTAACCACATCTGACCTTTGTATCTTAATGATCTCTGGTCCACTTTCCACACGCTGGCTGTTGGTACCATTCCTGTCATATTTGATTTAGTTGTGTGATACATACATCCTACTCAAGTTGTGTGTTAGTGTAACTGCCAAGCAGGATTACTCTTTGTCTGGACGACTCTAAACCTATCACAGAAACACAGATTCCTACTACATTTTTTAACTTTAAAATACAACACTTATGCTTTTCTTTCCAAGCTGTGGTCTGCTAGTAAACTGCAGTATGCAGAAATAATGCTGAAAGTCTTCACTGTAAATAGACAAAAAACAAACTATAGCGCACTGGAGTGTCACCTCTGTATAGATTCAATCAGCCCTTTTATTATGCCATGATTAATCTTTGTTCCCTTAAATGGACTGAAAGGGTCTACAAAATTAATAAAGCACACTTCTGCGAAAGTGTTTTCAACATTTAATGTGTGTGCATGAGTGTGTGTGTGTGGTGTGTGTGTGAGACTTGAAGGAATCATTTTTCTTCTTTCACCAGGTAAATCTCAGAGGCACCTCATTGGCCCCTTGAGGAAGATGTAGTGGATGTGAACATGTTTTGTTTTTTTTAATCCCAAGTGTGGAATGTGAAGGTGCTTGTGAGGGTGTGCAGTGTTTTGTTTTCTTTTGTTTTTGGCATTGCTTCCTATCGTTGGGAGGCAGAGACAGGAACATTTCCATGAGTTCGAGGCCAGCCTGGCTTACAAAGTGAGTCCAGGGCAGTTACATAGAGAAACCCAGTCTCAAGAAACCAAAAACAACTAAAAGGAAAGGAAAGAAAAAAAGGAAGGAAAGGAAAGGAAAGGAAAAAGAAAGAAGGAAGGAAGGAAGGAAGGAAAGAAAGAAAGAAAGAAAGAAAGAAAGAAAGAAAGAAAGAAAGAAAGAAAGAAAAAAAAAGCAGGTAGAAAGAGAAACATTTTGGGATTCCAGGTTCCTGCTGCTGAGGCTGCAGTCACCTTTGCTGAATTGCTGGTTTGTTGTTTGGTGGTGGGTCTGCTGAAATCCTGAGACAAAAAGTGGACTCGCACCAGGGGACTAAGTCTAAAAAGGTCTATTTCTTCTGTTCGCATGAATCTCTCTTCTCTATCTAAGGTAGGTGGGTTGGAAGGGAGGTACAGGCATTAAAGAACCCCAAATAGAGTAGTTTTGAAAACGTTAAAAGCCTCTGGGAAGATTTATAACAGTACTTCCAAGGATGGTGGGCACGGAATTACGAAAGTAAGGAAGGGGCATCTTGCCTGAACATTGATGGCCCTGCTCCTTAGGAGGATGGATGAACGAGGCCCAGAAGAGTGGAGCTGCCATACAAGGTGAATTCCTCTTGACTGAGTACATTCTGCTGTTGTTGTTGTTGCTTCTGCCATGACTGGAGGACACCATGTCATGCAGATCATTCATTCACTCATTCATTCATTCATTCACTCATTTGTTTATTTATTGAGTCTGGGTCTCACTGTGTAGCTCTGGCTGCCCTGGAACTATGTAGATCAGGCTGGCTTCAAACTCACAAGAGATCCACCTGTTGCCGCCTCCTGAGTGCTGGGATAAAAGGCACTTGCTACGACTGCCTGGCCTCATCTTTGAAACGACAGCCTCAGACTGCAGTGGTTCTCTAGGGAGCCTGTAGGCCTTCAGACTTGGGACTGTGGCTGGGTCCCTACTCCTATTTTCCTGAGACTCGCAGCTTCTTACACTGGGCAACACTCATTTTCTAGGCTTCCCAGTCATTGTGGGGGCTCTGCAGCCTTTGTGTGAACTACTTCAACCTTAATCTCCTTACAATTATATATAATTTCCTATTGCTCTCATTCTCTTGGTAACTATGCAATATCTAGTCACAAGGTATAAAGTTACATGACACTAGGAAAATGCAAAATAAAAAATAAATCAAAGCAAAACGAAACCAAGACAACAAAAAGTAGAATGTAGAGATATATCGAAATTCAGGGATGGGATGTAGTTCAGTTGATCAAGTATTTACCTAGCATGCATGTAACCCCAGCACTAGAATGGTAGAGTCAGGAAGACCAGAAGTCCAAAGATCATTCTCAGCTACTGAGCTCAAGGCCAACGTAGACTACATGAGACTATAAAACAAACAAAAACTACTTGGTAATATGCATATACCTATAACATGCACACAAGTTAATTGCCAAATTCATTTGTAAGGATTCATAGGGTTTCCTCACATAATCTTTATATTTACATATATGAAACCATCCATTAAAAAGGTTGAATATGTCTTTATATCCATTTTACATTCAGAGGGCAGGATTAAAAATGGGTGGTAGGGGGAAAAGGAGGGTATTAGGAAACCTTGTTTCAAGCATGCATATTGAAAAAGAAACTATGCACATGTATATAAAATTATGGTAAGATAATTACACATCAATTAGATTATCTTTAAAAAGCAAGGATGATAACCAAAAGTTGTCACTTTCTAATACTTTATTCATGTTCTTCAGGTTATTTGTCACTACTGCCTCAATATAATGAAGAGAAAACAAACATCTTATTACATATCCTGTCTCAACTCAGTATTTGTTAACATCATTTTGGCAGTTTGGAACTGGCTATAGTGGGAACGCAATTAACACATATTCAAACCAGTACTTGTTTGTTATGAAACGGCTAGACTTAAGAGACAGAAAATATGTTAATAATGCAGATAATGTTTATAAAGAATACAGTGCCAGCTGGGCGGTGGTGGTGCATGCCTTTAATTCCAGCACTCAGGGAGGCAGAGGCAGGTGAGTCTCTGTGAGGTAGAGGCCAGCCTGGGCAACCAAAGCTACAGAGAGAGACCATGTCAAAAAATAAAAAATCCCTCCCCAAAGAAAACAGTATCTGTTACCGTTAACACTATAATTAGAAGAAAAAGGCTGCTAAAATATTGTTCCAGTACTTAAAAACATATCCCTCACCATTTACTAAAGGCTAGTATATCAAAAACTTGAAGAATGAATGAATGAAGTCTTAACTGTATTCATCTATTTATTAATGAAAAGGACACTAACACCAATTTCCACTTGAAAATAGGCAAAAAAATGTTTTAAAAACATACAATTGGCAAATTAACACACAAAAATACTCAGTATCACGAACCACCAAAAAAGCAATTAAGACTGTACGATATGTTATTACACACCTATTTAAATGGCTCAAAGCAAACATATTAACCATGCCAAGTATTAGCAAGAATGCTCACACACTGTCTACATCAGTGGTTCTCAACCTGTAGCTCGTGACCCTTTGGGGGGAGGATCAAATGACCCTTTAATAGGGGCACCTACAACCATCAGAAAGCAGAGGCTTACATTAAAATTCATAACAGTAGCAAAAATTACGGCTATGAAGTAGCAACAGAAATAATTCTATGGTTAAGAGTCACCACAAGATGAGGGACTGTATTAAAGGGTCACAGCATGAGGAAGCGTGAGAACCACTGGTCTAGATCAATCTAGATCAGACCCGAGTTTCTTTAAAATGGGAACATTCGCATATACTGAATCACTGGCTCAAAAGAAATAAAACATATGCATACCGCGCCATATATTTATAGGCATTATAGTCTTATATGGAACAGCTCAAGAAAGGATTCAATTTTAAGAGACCAATGAATAGTGGTCTCTATTAAAACAAACACAACACAGTACAGCAATATAAAGGATAAGCTATTTTTTAAAAAGCAGCAGTGATGAATGTCAAAAAAGTTATGTATCGCCAAAACAAATAATATCTAGAAAAAAAAGGAACTTTTGTTTCCATTCACAAACTGAACTCTTATGTGTCAAATATAAATTATATATTTGGACACTTACATATATGGACACTTATAAGTCTGGGAACATGGGGAAGATTATAACAGGGTATGAGGTAAATCAAAGGTTCATCATCACAAAGATGAGTTTAAGACTTTTCAAACAATAAGCCATAGCTATGACTGCATTTCACTAATACATCCATAAACTTTATTTAAAAAGTGACTCAAAATAGAGAGCTCAGAACTCCTACTTTATGGGAACCAGAAGGCTTGGCAGGCCCCATTTTGATTCAACTCTGTCCCTCATCCACGGATTAAGGACAGCAGAAAATTGTTAATGCCAAAAATAATGGCAAGCAGTGATGGCTGTCACACCAGACTGCAAATACAGTGGCTGGATTGTGATTACAGCAGCTACATTCCAGGACTACAGGATCTTCATCTCCATGTTTTCCTATTTCTATCACAACAGACTTGAGGTAAAAAAAAAAAAAAAAATCCAGACAGACCTAACTATCCCACAAAACCTTATTGTTTTTGACAATGACCACAGCTATTGTACATACACGCATCTCTAGGTCCTGTGAATACAGCCAGAGACAAAGATTGCTGCGTGCGCTCTTACATGACGCACAGTCCATCAGGCTGGCTGCAGATTCCACCGTACCCATTGCTTGTATGCCAATGATGGTTGTCACCTGGCCCTGATCATCTCATGAGTGGTCATCTAACAGGCTGGCACCTACGGAATTACTACTGGACACATTCTTTGTAGACCCTTAGAAGCTGCCTCTCTCGAGTCAGGGCATTATAAGGATAACCTATGAGAAAAATAGAGCAAAGGCATTCCATTTCCACAAGTACAGGAGCTTATGTCAATAGCTGACCTCTCCTCAGGATGACCTCAGAAAAGTTTCCAAGTCATAAATGAAAATAATGAAGGCCCGGTAGCTACTGATGCCATCCTGGGCAATAATTCAAGTCTTTTCTGCATATTACTGTCCCTGAAGAGTTATGCGGAGTCGAGACCATCCACAAAGGCTGTCCATCTTTTCCTAGAAAGATTAATCTGTCTCCCAGCCTTCCCACCTAGTAAACTGGCCTCTAAGAGTAAAGGTAGCTTTAGGAATAAGGCATTTATCAATGTACAAACCAGAGCAATGGGGAAAAGGCAGTGACCAACTGGTAACTGGAAGGCTGGCAACATTCACCCAACTGTCATGTGACAACTCATTATAAAAACTACCATTTTAAAGAAGCAAGTAAGCAAAGTGGAGACACCTTCAGCAGACAAAAGGTTGGAGCTCCCTGGTAAAAGCAGTCATACCCAGGCTTTTTAATCAGTTTAAAATGGGGAATGAATTCTCCATAAATACTCCATCCCGAGTTCCTCCAGCCAATCAGCATAATGTGCCTTTCCTTAGCATGACTGGGTGACCATTGCACACTGGTCACGTGGGAAAAAACGGGTTCGACCACAAACACTGGTACCGACATGAATGGCAGGAGCCTGGCCAGTTCAGTATGGGCAGGGCAGCTCCCAAGCCTCCCTGTGCCTCAACTCCTTAGTAATCTCATTCCCATGGATGCTGTGAGAGTTAAGATCAACCTCAGATCGTAGTTGGATCTCTCATGAAGGTTCTTTAGTGTCATAATACTTTTTTAAAAAGGGAGTGAGGGGCACTCCCTATCAATCTAAGGCTTTTCTCAAATGATTATTAGGCCTTGGGTTGAAGGCTCATCCACAATTGCTACTTTTATGAGGTTTCTTACGCACTGTGACATTTTTGGTGATGAATCAGGCTAGAACACTGGCTAAAGGAATTCCCACACGTGTCACACTCGTAAGGCCTTTCTCCAGTGTGAACCACCTGATGCTGAATGAGGCCAGACTTTTGGCTAAACGACTTTCCACACTGGCTGCACTCATAGGGCCTCGCCCCTGTGTGAATTCTCCGGTGCTGAATAAGGATGGAGCTTTGACTGAACGATTTGCCACACTCACTACACTTATAAGGCCTTTCTCCCGTGTGAACTCTCTGGTGTTTAATGAGGGTAGCTTTTTGGCTAAAGGACTTCCCACACTGGCTGCACTCATAAGGCTTTGCTCCAGTGTGGATTCTCCGATGTTGGTTAAGAATGGCACTTTGACTAAAGGAATTCCCACACTCGCTACACTTGTAAGGCCTTTCTCCAGTGTGAACTCTCTGGTGCTTAACTAGTGTGGCTTTTTGACTAAAAGATTTCCCACACTGGCTACACTCGTAAGGTCTTGCTCCAGTGTGAATTTTCTGGTGGTCAACAAGACTGGAGTTCTGTCTAAATAATTTGCCACATTCGCTGCACTCATAAGGCCTTTCCCCAGTGTGTATTCTACGGTGGTCATTCAGGTGGGAGGTTTGGCTGAAGAATTTCCCACAATCACTGCACTCCCAAGGCCTTTCTCCAGTGTGGACTCTGTGATGCTGATCAAGGGAGTATTTGCCACGGAAGGTTTTCCCACACTTGTTGCACTCATAAAGCTTTTTCCCGGTGGAGGCCTTTGGCGGGTGAGCAAGTGTTTGCTTCTGATTGGAAGGCTTCGCACAGGCTCCTGACTTGTGACTTTTATGACTGTGAGTTTCTTCCGCAACCTCAGCGCTTTTGCTGGGCTTCGCAACGCTGAGAAAGACCTGGGACTTCAGGATGCTCAGGATATCCGGGAGGTCCTTCTCAACATCCCAACCTGGGAAGGACTTTGCTGACATGTGGAATAGGCACCGTTTCAAATACGAGGCCCTGTCAGCGTTCTGCTTCAAGGGCTTTTCTGTACTACTGTGTTTGGGGTGCCGGTCAAATTTTGAACATGCCTCTACACTGAGTTTCGGCTTAGGGAGATCAGGCAGATGCAAAATGTCCTGAAGAATTGGGACACACCTTTCACAGAGGTGAGTTTTTGGTGTCGGTGGCGTGGTCTCGGATCTGCACACCTGGGATGCTCGCGTAGAAACCCTCTGCTCATCATCCTCTGTTCTATGCCCACAACCTGGAAGAGAATTACTGATGAAATAGATACATGTTGACAATGGTTGGAGGAGGGAGCCCCGGCACACGTACACTCCAGAGAGTGTTTCCCACAAAGACACAGGGGTGGGTTAAGGAAAGAGCTGCATGGCCACATCAGCTCTCCAAAGACAACGGAACTGGGGAGGCCTCACTGCATAAAGGCCACCAACATGACAAGGAAAGTATCTCCAACTCTTCTATTACTGGCCTTATGCTACTATGACACAGTGATCACACATTCATCATGAATTAGCCTCCAAGTCCCTAGAACTTACCACCCAGACTGCAGTAGGATGTCATATGCTGGCGTTAAGTGTAAGCTCTGCAGACGATAGGTTGTGTGCAAGCCTAGGGACCTCCAATTGAAACGGAACGACACCTGTGCTCAGGATTATCCGTGAGCTAGTGCTGAATAGGAGGAATGGGAGATGTATGGAGACCAGAAGGGTGTACGCAGGCGCCAGAGATCACAGATTAAATAAGAAGACAGCAAATTACCATGTCTGGGGGCTGGAGAGATGGCTCAGTGGTTAAGAGCACTGCCTGCTCTTCCAAAGGACCCGGGTTCAATTCCCAGCACCCACATGGCTCACTCCTGTCTGTAACTCCAAGATCTGACACTCTCATACTAAGGCACATAAAAATTAAATAAAATATTAAAAAGAAAAGAAAACTACCACGCCTGGGGAAGAGAATATGAAAATGAGGCTTGGCTGGTAGTACTTACACCTAAACAATGGTAGACACAGGACATTTTTGAAGATGGCCTGGATGTTATGCCTTCCTCTAGATGCCACTTACCACACCCAGACCTCCTATGAATCCAAGGTGACATTTCAAAAGAACTAGATCCTCCTTCTTTTCCTTTCTTTCTTTCTTTTTTTTATTTTTGGTTTTTCAAGACAGGGTTTCTCTATGCTATTTTGGCCATCCTGGACTCGCTTTGTAGACCAGGCTGGCCTTGAACTCACAGCAATCCGTCTGCCTCTGCCTCCCGAGTGCTGGGATTAAAGCAGTGCACCACAACGCCGGGGCTCTCCTGCTCCTTTTTCTTCAAGTGATGTTAAGATAAGCGACCTCATGCAACAAGGTCCACGGGAAAGCCATACCAAGTGGTTAGCAGTAACAGAGGAGCACCTCACAAAGGATCATTGTAGACCCCAGGAAAGGGATGACTAGATTTTCAATCTCCAAAATGGATGTCCAGTAAGAACAACCCATGCTCCAAAAACTGCGGCCTTGCCGCCCCGTGTGGCCATAAAAAAGCCAGCTAGTCAAGGGGAAGGAAGCCCTTGTGATGCAAAGCGTCACGATTGTAGATACGGAGCGGCAAGACACCCATTAATGAGGATGGTCACAAGATACCCAACTCCCATACAATGGGAAGCAGGCATTACGGCTACTTAGGGAGTGATTTACTTGAGGTCCTAGGCATAGCTCAACATTACCACACATAATATATATATATATATATATATATATATATACATACATACACCAAGAATATGCACAAATTAACACAGCTCAAGGTCTGGCTGTGAAAAGAATCAGTCTTCCTCTAGGGGAAAAGGGGACAGAGGGTCTCAGGGTACTAGGGGCATGGGAGAGCCTTACCCAGGGAGTTTATAAGTGCAAAGTTTTGCAGCGTAACACTGAGGTACAGGAGCCTCTGAGTCTTGTCAAGAAGTCTCCATTCTTCGTGTGAGAAGCAAATGGCCACATCCTCAAATGTCACACAGTCCTGCCATAATAGGGACAGTTCACTCCACAGTCAGCTCACACCCCCCACGTTGCCAAGGATACCCGCTTATTTACCCGTCTTCCGTTCTCCCTCCTCCCCACGTTCCTACCTCGAAGCAATACTAGGTTCCAATGCTGCTGGTGATGATTATATTCCAATAGTTCCAGCACTGGTGTCATAGCGCCAATAGCTGATAGGATGCTATAATCTAAAGTGGCGTCTAGGGCTATATTTGTTCTTGTCAAACAATTTCTCAGGGATCAATCTGATGGTCCCTATTGGATACAATTAGATATGAGTTGACCCTTCACCCTTATATCCTTTATGTTAGGGTCTAGTTTTTTGTTTTTTAAAGACCACGTTCCCTCTGCGTGTAGACATCACTCCTCATTAGACCATACTCTTTTTTTTTTTTTTTTTTTTTTTTGGTTTTTCAAGACAGGGTTTCTCTGTGTAGCTTTGAAGGCTGTCCTGGACCAGCTTTGTAGACCAGGCTGGCCTCGAACTCACAGCGATCCACCTGCCTCTGCCTCCCGAGTGCTGGGATTATAGGCATGCGCCACCAAGCCCGGCTGAGATAGTATGTTACCTAAGCTGGTTTTGAGCCCGTCAATCTTCCTGCCTCAGCCTCGGTTGGTTGTTTGATTTTTTGAGACAGGGTTTCTCTGTGTAGCCCTGACTGTCCTGGGATTCACTCTATAGACCAGGCTGGCCTCGAACTCACAGCGATCCACCTGCCTCTGCCTCCTGAGTGCTGGGATTATAGGCGTGTGCCACCACACTCGGCTTAGACCATACTCTCAACCTCACTCTCTCAGCTCCTCCTCCCTATCTTAGCTAACTCCTTGCCTTCCCTACCTAGTTAGCTCACGGCATTCAGACAGCAGTTGGGGAAATTTAAAACAGGATCAAGTAATATTCCACACCTCCAATGGTCCTGATGATTCTAGTCAGTCCAGGATCCTGCGCCAAAGACTTACTTGTTCTTTGCTTCAATCTTAGCTACCCACGATCACTTGCGGTCTCCCATCCCACTGTCGTCCGCTTCTGCTCATCTTCTACCCTTCCCCTCAACAAGCACAGCCGGGCTTCAGCTCTTCATCATTCCTAATAATGCTTCTAATCCTCCATGGCTCTCCACACCATGCGCAGTAAACTCACAGACGCAGATCTGGGGGACCCCCGAGCCTGAATGAGACTCCGCAGAGCTCACAGGATCGCAACAAAATTTTCGTCAACCTTACAGCATGGTAAACGAGCACTCCTCTTGGTGGTGTGGTTCGGGTGCTCTAACAAGATACTATCTACTGAGTGGCTTGTTGACAACAGGAAGATACATCTCACAGACCTGAAGGCCTTAAATCTGATGTCATGGGACCATTCGTGGCAGTTTCTGGTGAGGGAACTATTCCGTGGTTATATATTTTCTCTTGATATCCTCATATGGTAGAAAGAGCATTAACTAGTTTTCTGGCCTCTTGTCACTAATGCCACCTAAAAAGGGCTATAGCCTCAATCATCTAATTACTTCTCAAAGGCCATATATACAGCTTAGGATTCAACAAGTGAATCCTGAAGAAACAAAAAGCATTCCGTTGTGGCCTCAGGACACCTTCTATGTAGCACTGCTGACTGTGCAACAACTTGACTGCCCTGTGTCTTAGAGCCTTTGCTCACCCTCTTGCTCATGTACCGTCTCGGGCCACTTCCCTCACAGTTGGGTTTCTAATGCCTGTCACTTCTACCAAGGTGCCCAAGACTCAGTCAGAGTGCCACCTTTCCTGATGTGCTAACAGTATTACTATTTTTGAGAAACAGAACTACTCCTGATTACAATATATACCAACACTTTAGGCTAAATACTAACTAGTACTGTTTTGGCTCTATCTACCTTAAGCCAACCCCCAAATTTGAGGCCTGTAAGGCCACCCACCGTGTGATGTCTTCCTTCATTGATCTTTGAGCTGCCTTAGAAGTAGCCAAAAGCAATGAAAACTTTGTCTAATTGGAAATGA